>OZ007573.1:56128366-56143366 GCA_963931925.1 Onchidella celtica
TTCTTCCTGACAAAAATGTATCATATTTTCAGAATTCTCATTACACAGATAGACATACTTTATATTTACGTCACTGGGCCCTTCTCACTGGATTTTGGATTTCATCTTTATTTTATCTTATTTATGAATAAGAGTCAGAAAGCTGAAAACTGAACCAAAGTTAGAAAGACCAACTAAAAAAAAAAAAAAACCCTGTGAAAAGCCCAAATTTGCCGTTGTCCTACCAAAGGACCGTTAAACCCAAACTCAGACTCAGAACACAAACTCCTGACACAGTGTGACTATTATGGTGTCGACGTGCTCTCTCCAAACCCAAAGCTCTGTCTATCTCTCTGGGTTATATTTTATCTAACTGATAGCTCCCCTAGGCCATAACAAAATGGAAAATGAACACAAAATAAAGCTGGGAGCAACGCCAAATGTTTTTGGTCACACTTATAAAATTGTTCTATTTGCCGTATACGGTGTTTTGTTTGAGGGACAGGGTGGGCGCCTCTCATGCCGAAGGTACCAGGTTCGATCCCCGATCGGTGCAGGCATGTTGGAATACTTTTCGGGGAGGGGGGGGGGTGGGGAGCTCCTGTCCCTGATCCTATGGTAGTTAGGACCGAGCACCTAGTCTTCTCGGATAAGGACGAAAAAAAAACAACAGAGGCCCAGTGTGCATGTTGTGCACGTTCAAGATACCTTGGAAGATAGAAGTCGAGAAGAGCAGGCTGAAAAAGGCCCCTGCCCGGGGCAAAATTCTAAAAAAATCTAATCCCTACCACAAAAACACGCAGGAACAAGAACAAGAAAAATAAAAGAAATAGGGAACGTGAGGTGTAAATGCCAATGGCCGTGAACCTCCTAACATAACGACCTAAACACATGCGGTGTTTTGTCATAACAAGACAGACTGGCACACCGGCCCCCGCACAGTTCCTGGCAGCGGCCATAGGAAAATATCAGTTGGCCGGAGTTGACATTTCAACATTAGCTAGCCCTTCTGTCCGCCCCATATTTGCTTTATCTCATACCACACCTGTTTCTCTTTTCTATCTGGGGGCAAGGTGATCTAGAGGCAAGGTGCTCGCCTCTCATGCCAAGGGTCTCGGGTTCAAAACCCGGCCAGTGCAGGCATGTTGGAAGTTTGGGATTTTTCTCATATTTTCGTGTCCCTGATCCTATTGGGGGGGGGGGGGTAGGATCGAGTACCTAGTCTTCTCGGATAAGGACGAAAAAAATCGTAGGGCCCGTGTGCAGGTTGCGCACGTTCAAGATACCATGGCATTTGGAAATCGAAAAGAGCAGGCCGAACAGGCCGCTGCCCGCGCAAAATTAAATAAAATTCATCCCTAACACACCTAATTTTTGACCATAGATTACGTGGACACATCGATTTTGGACAAACTTCGGTCTTTTACATTATTTATCTAAGATTGTTTTGAGCTGCGAAAGAGGAGACGTTTGAGTAGAATAGGAAAGTGTAAACTTCGCACTTTCGTTTTTCGTGTCTCTTGACATAATTGTTGCTGATTGAATATCAACTTTAGATGTGTCACATCCGTATAATCTCCGAGTCAACGGACCATCTAGTAGCTAATAATGGAGCAAGAGGGTGAACATGTAGGCAGCTAAAACGACCGTAACTGCGGGGCCAAAAATTATGAAACTTTGTACACAGCCTCAATTATTGAGGATCCATTACTTGGAAACATCCATTTTGGACAAAATTTAGTCCTTGAGATAATTTACTTACAATTTTTTTTTTTTACGTAAATTATGTGACACATTTTTGTCGAGTGGAATCGAAAAGCGTGATCGGAAATTTCGTTTTCTCCCGGAATAACTAGTTGTATCTGAAAATAGATATCGAATTACAATTTTCAGGGGATCGCCGAGAATTTTTTTTCTTCTTTACGTTTTAATCAGACCTCATTCATTGACTCGGTCTAAATCCAGCTTTATTGTTATTTTGACCTTTGTCATTGTGTTTTTTCATTTTTTTTAATCATTCATGCTGTTTCCCACTGTCATTACTGGGTTTGGGGGATCGAGAATGCACACACATTGCATAATATTGGATCAGACTGCAGCCTCTCACCAAAGGAAGATAGAGATCAGTAAGTGAAGAGCTTGGGCGCCTGGACTGGAAGAAGAATTTTAACCTTCAGGACAACGGTTAAAGTCCACAGAACAACGCATCGAAAGTCCACAGGACTAAAGAAGGCGAAATGATTTTTTTTTAAATGGAAGAAATAAAGAGAGAGAGCGAGCGGAGACAAACAGACATTAAGACAGAAACAAAGGCAGACAGACAGACGGACAGAAGACGGAGAGAGACGTAAAGACAGAGAGAGAGAGAGAGAGAGAGAGAGAGAGGAGAGACAGACAGACAGAAGAACAGAGAGACAGACAGACAGATAGGGGAGGCAGACAGATGTAAAGACAGAGAGAGACAGAGAGGAGAATGAAAGTCAGAAAGGAGAGACAGACAGACAGACAGACAGACTAATAGACAGACATACAGATAGAAAGACAGAGACATAGAGAGAAAGAGACTCACACACAAGAAGTAGAAAGAAAACCTAACGAAAAGTCCCTAATGAACAGAATCCATGAATGTATGACCCCAGAAAGAAAGAAAAAAAGAAAGTATAAGAACAAAGAAAATCAGTTGACTAAAAAACAAAGACAGAAAAACACGGTGCGGCAACATACCAACACAATCAGGGAAAGACACACAGAAAAACACGGTACGGCAACATGCCAACACAACCAGGGAAAGACAGACAGAAAAACACGGTGCGGCAACATGCCAACACAACCAGGGAAAGACAGACAGAAAAACACGGAACGGCAACATGCCAACACAACCAGGGAAAGACAGACAGAAAAACACGGTACGGCAACATGCCAACACAACCAGGGAAAGACAGACAGAAAAACACGGTACGGCAACATGCCAACACAACCAGGGAAAGACAGACAGAAAAACACGGAACGGCAACATGCCAACACAACCAGGGAAAGACAGACAGAAAAACACGGTGCGGCAACATGCCAACACAACCAGGGAAAGACAGACAGAAAAACACGGTGCGGCAACATGCCAACACAACCAGGGAAAGACAGACAGAAAAACACGGTGCGGCAACATGCCAACACAACCAGGGAAAGACAGACAGAAAAACACGGAACGGCAACATGCCAACACAACCAGGGAAAGACAGACAGAAAAACACGGAACGGCAACATGCTAACACAACCAGGGAAAGACAGACAGAAAAACACGGAACGGCAACATGCCAGCACAACCAGGGAAAGAGACAGAAAAACACGGTGCGGCAACATGCCAACACAACCAGGGAAAGACAGACAGAAAAACACGGAACGGCAACATGCCAACACAACCAGGGAAAGACAGACAGAAAAACACGGTACGGCAACATGCCAACACAACCAGGGAAAGACAGACAGAAAAACACGGAACGGCAACATGCTAACACAACCAGGGAAAGACAGACAGAAAAACACGGAACGGCAACATGCTAACACAACCAGGGAAAGACAGACAGAAAAACACGGTGCGGCAACATGCCAACACAACCAGGGAAAGACAGACAGAAAAACACGGTACGGCAACATGCCAACACGACCAGGGAAAGACAGAAAAACACGGTGCGGCAACATGCCAACACAACCAGGGAAAGACAGAAAACCAAAAAGGATAAGTGAAACATTCTAAAGGAAGAAGAGTAGACAACCATGCTCTTTACTGACAAACCGGATATTATGTATGACATCTTTCCGTAATCTACGCAAATAAAAAAAAAATCTCTTGGTTTACCACACATGCATCCTACAGACTGAAAAATAATATCTCATCTATATTTATATGACATATGACAGAAAAGCCATTTATACATGTACATGTCGAGACAATCCTGGCAGTTATAACTCTCCCATGTGAGAATTTGCATGCAGTTTCTACTAGAAACGTGATCATGAACTTGATATCTGGCTTGTGTCTCTTCCGAACGTTCGTGACTTGTGAATATGTGGGTTGACTTGTGTTCCACTTACAAAGAACATCTGTCACACTCAGGGGCAAAGCGTGGCCCTCTGCAGAGGGTAATCAGAATTTAAGCTAGTAAGATCCTTATAATAGGACGTATCGCTACATCATATGTACATAATTATAAATGCAGCGAGTAAAACAATGAAACGGTTGCTAGGCACTGCAAAAATCTGAAGGGCGGACTATTCTTGTCAACAGGACAGGAATGCAGCAATTTACAAGCCAAACTAATCTGAAAAACTATTCATTCATACTAACAGACTTATAAACGCATATTTTTCACCCATTTTTTAAAATATAATTTCAACAGCACGTTTTCATTGTCATATTCATAGCCAGAGATTTTGTTATTCTACCATCTCATAAAGTTTCTCGTAAAGGACCCATTAACATTAAATGGTAGAAAGTGCTTAAATGGCATCTCTGTGACACAACAATGTGTAGCGATTTCGGAGAAGTGGCTATCTGCCGTTGCGGTTTAGGTTCGAGCGACCTATCAAGTGAATTGATATTCTTAATACGTTCGACTGATTTTGATCAAAGTTATATCTAGATCTAGACTTTAATAATTATTATTCTTTGATAGCTCTTGCTGTGCGTAGAGTAAATTATTCTTAGATTACCTCAAACAAAAACAAAAAAAGATCCACACAAACTCTTTCACTCTACTCTTTACCTTTCGATTGGGATGAAAACGACCGCATAGTGAAAAACCTGCATAAGTACGTAAAATCAAGTCAAACCTTGATTATAAACTTGTTTTTTCCCCCCACTATTTTGCTGTCTGCGGCGCCGCTTTGAAGAAAACAGGCTATGCTCAAGCTCGCTTCTGGGTGTAGTCAAGTCTTCTTCGTCTTTGTTAATCACTGATTTTGGACCAGTTCATATGGTGTAAGTCCCTACAAAGATGCTTTTCGGTGAGGGGTGTTAGACTATAACAACAAACCCAAAATAGCGAGGTAGAACAGAATGCTGAACTGACTAAATGGAGTTGGGCTCGATCTGAAAAGCGTAGTAATTCTAGAATTAATATTCGAAAGGTAATCACTGATTATTTGATTAGGAGGAAGCCTCGCCCCTGGTCACACTCACTGTTTTCTGGAAACAGGGTAGGGGGGGGGGGGAGAAAAGGGCGACATTGTGTGTGTGGGGTGGGGGGGGGCATGAATGGAGGACGGTTTTTGGGGCAATAGGGATCGGGAATGAATGGCACACTTAAGATTTACGTCTTGGGACATTCGAACTGTTCAGTGCGGCGGTTAAGCACAGTTATGGACCTACTATACACTTTTCACGTGCAGTTGATCTTTGTGCCTCGAATCGCCCTTACAAAGTCCATAACAACTGTGCTTAACCACCGCGTTGAACAGTTCAAATGTCCCATGACGTCATTGGTAAATTTAGATATAACAACTGTGTCATCAAATCCCGTTCTCAATACGGGGCAGCCACTGACTTGTTCATCAGCAGCTTCGATGTGTGTTGTAAGCAGAGAAGGTCCTCTTTGTTTTTTTTGTGTTTTTTTAAATGCATTTGTGAGTGTGCAAGAGAAAACCCACAAGAAGTCGCAAACATGACAGTTTGAGTTCTGTACACATAATAAAAGACGAGACATTTCTGATAAATTGAAGTCAGTGACCCCCTTAAAACCAGATTTTGAGAAAACGACATTTAATCCTAAATGTGGCAATAGCTAATTGACCCATTAATATTGGAGTGATTGCTGTTAGGAGACCGTAGTCTAATAACTAAGCCATTATAGAGATCATACTGAGTAGTGTCCACTGCTTATCTACAGTTTACCCTGTAACACGCCACCATCCCCTAAACAACAGCCACGTGGGAAATTTTTGGATCTTGTTAGGAGACCGTAGTCTAATTACAAAGCCTTTATAGAGATCATAGTGAGTAGTGTTCACTGCTCGTCTACAGTTTACCCTGTAACATGCCACGGTCCCCTAAACAACAGCCAAGTTGGAAGTTTGTGTCGGACCCATATTTTCACTTCAAAGCCGTTTTTCTCAAAATCAGCTCTGTCGACTTATGCCGGGTTTTCTCATGCACACTCACATTTGGTAACGAATGGTTTCGGGTTTATAAGGAGGAATCAATAGGCATTTCGCCATTGTCATGAAAACGATTTTGAAACAATTTCACATTATAATTAATTTGTGTGTAGTCTGCCTTCTTGGGAAACGTATCTATTTGGATTTGAGTAGAGATTTGGAATGGGCGGTGATAAAAAAACATTTGGAACCTAAGGGGATGGGGGAATTGCCTGAGAAAGGTTGAGAACCACTGAAGTGTAAATTCATACACGCCGAAGAGTGCAGTCTTGCGATGTCCGGGCTGCATTAATAAAATTTACAATATACTTCAGACACTTCTGACGTCACGCATGTTTATTTCTGCCTCGGTTCCCCACCGGCTGGGGATTCCCTTATGCGCGCGCAGCATGCCCTGCTAAATCTCCTTCCCGATCTTTTCGTCTTAGACCATGGAGCTATTAATAACATATTAGTACCGCAATGACTTAGACTGGCTTTGGTTTGGGGCAACCACCAAACTTCTTTTCTGACATAATAAAAAAAAAAAAAAGAAGAAAAAGAAAACTGGACTTTCCCTTAACTAACACGTGGATGGCAGATCCGTTCATTTGAATTGAGTTGAACACCAGTTAAGTTCCTTTATTTCTAATCCTCTGTTGCAACCAGAATTAAAAGCTAAAATGAAAGTGATTTTTGTTTAATAGTTTTACCCAAGACCCATTAGACCAAGACAAGTGCAATCGATCGTTAAATCAAAGGCGAAGAATTCCGCCGCGTGCGTAGTCTGCTAGACTGACCGAGTGCGTATGGGGTATTAGTTCATAAACTTCAAGGGATCTTATAGAGCAAACTTGAAATTTATGTCCATTGTATTATAGTAAATTGGACATCAGACATACACCTTTTCACTCATAGTACAGTCCCAATATTTTTGTGTTTGAACTAATGCATGACGTGTGCTATGGAGATCACCTCCTGTGTGTTTGTGAACTGCTAATTCAACCTTTGGTATAAGGTCAAAGGGCATAGTCTTTTTGTTTGCTTGAAGAAGCCATAAAACGTCATTGATCAAATACTGATAAACTGAATTTTTGCATGCAGTCTTACATTTATCATGACCCTACAAATCTTGAATTTGAAGTCTCTGCACAGCACCATTCTTCCAAAGCGGCGATTTCCTTTGATCTTTTCTTTGTTTTCAATTGAGTAGGCCCCAAACTTGTAGATGTTTGTAGTATACATGTGTTCTTAAAGCTAAGGAATCCCATATGTACAATCAATCAATATGTGAATGAAATTTTCCACTTGATCATCCCGAATTTCTTTTAAAGGAAGTGTTTTGTTGTTGTTGTTGTTTCTTTCTTTCTTTCTTTCTTTCTTTTTTTAATCTTCGAGCAAATTGAAATTCAATCAGAAATAGTGCCCCAAAACAGGAAATTTCAGGGAAGAGGGTTGGAAAACTGAGGAAGCTGCAACATGAGTAACACTTTTTTAACTTTCATTATCATCAGAATACTGCGGCTCGATTTTAGTGAGTTTTTGTTGTTTTTTTAATCGCAGACCTGGTCTCTTTCCTACTTCATTACCCTTTTTCTGCTACCCTGGTTATCTCTACACTTTTTCATAAAATCAGAAGATGTAAATTTCATCTCTGGTCTGATGTATGTGAGAACTTCATTCAAAGTTTGCATTTTATACCCATTTACTTGCTTTGGTCATTTAAGTAATGACCCATCTGGTGTCTTTTCCTACTTCATTCCTCTTGTTTCCTGGTTATCCTTACACTTCATAAGATCAGAAGATGTACAGTTCCCCTTTGGTCTTATTAAGAACTTCATTCAAAGTTGGCAGTGTCACGAGTGGAGTGAGTGCAATTAAGGGGATTGCTACAGAGCGGGTGTAGAGTAAGAAGGACTCACAGTAGACAGCAAGTTAAGCGTGCTGTTGTGAGTAGTGGGGGGGTCTGAAGGAGGCGAAAGCGCTGTATAACTATCACTGCAAGTTAGAAGGCCCTACGGAGCGGACCTGTGAATAAGAGCCCATCGGGCGGACCTAAAGGGAGCAGTCGAGAAGACTAGTGAGAGAGTCTTTCCAGTAATGACTGGTATGTAGAACGTTGATTGATTATTATGATTGATGTATTATATTATATTCGTCTATTACCATGATATGAATAAGTATATGTGAGGAATGTGGAAGTCCTTGATATTGGATATAGCAATGTGCGCCACGAGCGATAGATGAAAGTGAGTTCATGGATTTGTAGCGCGAGTGAGTAGTGTGTACTCCGATGGAGGTGTGTTACCGTAAGATGTGTGGTGAGTGGAAGGTGAACTAGTGTGTGTACGCTTCCTGGATTGTAAGGAGAGGTGGAGTGAATAGAAATGGTAGGGTATTATACCAATGTAATGTTATTCTTGTAGGTGTCGAGGACGGGCCGAAGAGCCACCTCGATGAGCACAAGTGATAGGCCAGCATAGGGCCGGAGGCCATACATAGGCCAGAAGTGAGACTGTCGGTGCAGGACAGTAGAGGCACATAAAGTCGTGGCAGTCGGGCCACGGACAGGGACGTAGATATGAGAGTGAATGAGATACTATATTATTGCCATGATGATGGGCGAGTGAACTGATAAGTTGTATGGCAATAGGAAGGTGATGTTGAGAGACTGCGGTGCCAGTGAATCATTAATGTACTATTAAGACCCTGAGGGGAGAGGCTGAGGCCGAAGTGCCTTTAGGAGTAACTACCGGATTGTGGATCCGAGGGAGAGTGTGTGTGAGAATAAGGCCGTTGTACGGCAGTTGATTTCAATAATATAATGTATGTAATTGCGCTATTATCTGTATAATTATGTTTAATAAATGTGTGAGTCTGATGGATTGTTTTGTTAAGTGTTAAACTTGTTTGTTCGTGATTGTCGTCCTGTCATAACTATTACATCTCCCAGTCTGGGATTTGTGACACTGGGGGCTCGTCCGTTGTGACACTGGGGGCTCGTCCTGTTTACCTGTGGTCATTTTGACATTGTGTATTCGTTATATCTAGTTGTTTTTCTGTTGTGCTAGGAATTCGTGCTGTTGTCTTTGTTCGTGGGATGAATGGAAATTTCATGATGATATGATTTATGTATGTTTATGAATAATAATATGTATTGATGCATGTATTGCTATGAATATGTATTAATGTGTATTTAAACTTTCCAGAGTGTGTGCGTGCAGCCTGAGGAGACGAGCAGCCAGAGCTCCGATTAAAGGGAGGAGTTTTACTCAAAATTTCAAAAATTGAAAGTTAAGTGAAAATTTTGTACCCTGGATTGAGGGCTGTCTTTTCATCTGTCTGTTTCCCTGTTTTTGCTGTTTTTGTCGTAATCGATTATACGGGCGGTGGCGCGGGTTTGCTGTGGTGAGCGTAGTTTGTCCTCTTCGGGAGGTGGGCTAATCTAGGAACCGCGTTCATCACAGTGAACAGTTCTGTAGGGACCTGTATTTTTGTTTAGATTGTAGCGTTCTATCTTCCTCGTGTTTTAGGAAGACGTTTCTCTTGTCCTTCTCCTCCCTATCTGTAGATACGTTCTTTTTTTTCAGACTCTGTTCTTGGTTGTACCGTGTAGTGTAATCGGCGTAGTTAGGTTGCATTTTTTTCCATTATATTTTCTTTTTTAGGTCTTTGTCCTAGTCTGGTTCGTTGTCCTTGACGTACTTGTGGTCCTTCTACTATATTTCTTCATTCTTGTCGTTTCTATTTTCTTTTATAATTAATAGTGCATACATTTTGTAGATATAGAATTAGTTTTGCTGTAAAGGTAAATTTCTGAATTGTATTTGGGACAACTGGGTATTGTTATATCTGGTGTGATCTCAGGTCTCGGGTCGTGTTGCTAGTGATCATACCGACAGGGTAGCCGTTTTCATAGTATACATACCATAACCATAAATCTGTGAAATGGCGGAACTCCAACAACTAATGAAGTTGGGTAAGGAACTTGGCCTGGAGGGAGAGGAGCTACGCGGCTGGATTAAAGAACAGCAGGCGGATTTGCGCGATGAGCGTGCTAAGGATAGAGAGCGAGAAAAAGAGGCTAAGGATAGGGAACAGGAAAGGGAGTTTAAGCAACAGGAAAGAGAGGCTAAGGAACGGGAGCAGGAGAGGGAGTTGAAGTTAAAGGAGATAGAAGCTCAAGAGCGGGAGACAGACGCGCGAGTAAGAATTGCAGAATTAGAAAGCAAAAAGAATACGCCAACGGAAACAGTTGAGCGGCAGGTACACAATAAAGGTGGCGTTAGGATTAAGCTCCCTACGTTCGACGACCGGAAGGACGACATAGACGCCTTCCTTTACAGGTTCGAACTGAACGCACAATTGCAATGGGGGGAAAATAAGGAATTATGGGCCACGTACCTGGCGTCGCTATTGCAGGGGCGAGCGTTAACATACTTTAAAGAGCTACAGCGCGAAGACGTGCAAGATTACGATAAGCTGAAGGTTTTGCTGCTTCGCCGATTTGCGCGTACCGAGGAATACTTCCGGGAGCAGTTTAGGCGGGCACGTGCAGATACCAGGGAGGACTTTGCTGCCTTCGTCGCGAGACTAACGGAGTATTTCGCGAACTGGGTAGACTTGGCGCATGTGGGCGCGGATTTTGCTAAACTGAAAGACTTAATGATCCGTGACCAGCTGTACGCGTCGTGCCACAAAGATCTGGTGGCTTTCCTGAAAGAGAACGAACCCGCGACGGTGCAGGAGGCGTCTAAGTTGGCGGAAGCATACCGTACGGCACATCCGTCCAAACCAGTCGCCAGGGCGTACGTCCAAGATGCTGGGTACGTCGCCGTTGTCGAGGGGTCGCCGGCAGGACTTAGGGACAGGTCGCGTCAGCGTGGTGCCTATAGCGGGCAAGCCCAGGGGCAGCGTAGGGGCTATCACCAATTACCGGCATATGGATCCGGTAAAGTTGACCGAGCAGGAGGGCTAGGTCGCGGTAATGGCCGGGGGCGAATTGTGACCTTTGCCGATGACCGACGGCATAGGGACTCTAGTTCCGGTCGCGATGGGTCACGGGGACCCAGGCCTAGTACAGCACAGGGAGCGGAGTGTTGGACTTGCGGACGCGTGGGTCACTTTTCACGCGAGTGTAGGGCCGCGAAGTGTTGGAACTGCGGAAGAGCAGATCACATCAGCGTGAACTGCCCTGCAGGTAGGATAGCGGCGAACGTGGACAGTAGCTCCAGTCCATGTTCCCCAAATAAATTTCATCATGCGGCTGCGTGTGTTACATCGGACAACGGAGGCGGACAGTATTCTAAGTGTCCCAGTTGTGAGAAGTTATTATCTTCCGGTGTTTTACCTTGTGGGAGAAAGATCCCCGTTATAAATTCATGTCATACAGGAGGTGGTCTTAGGGTTTATCCGGGGTTTGTTGGGGACGAACCGGTCTCGGTTTTACGAGATACAGGATCTACCGTTGTGGGAGTGCATAGGGATTGCATTCGGGATTCACAGCTTACAGGTGAGACTGTCCCGTGCATCCAATTTTCGGGGGCCATTGAGAAATTACCCATGGCAAGAATAATGATAGATACACCTTTCCTTAGCGGGGAAGTCGAAGCAGTCGTTGGTTGTTTTCCGGGCGCCCAGCTCATCATTGGGAATGTATCACGGGTAGTTTCCCCTTCCGATGAGAACGTGCAAGCATGGTCGCAATCAAAAGGTACTGACTTTTGCGCCGCGGTCGAAACACGTCGACGGGTAGCTGATAAAGATAAGATTAGACCTTTGGCGACGCCAGCGGTCAACCTAGATATCACGCCAGAGCGCTTGGCGAAATTACAAAGGGAGGACCCATCATTAAACCCATGCTTTGGGGAAGCGCGAACCGAGAAAACAAGGAAATATAAAAACGGGTCATCTTCTTTTTTTGTCCAGGGGGGCATTCTGTTCCGTATGTACGTCACAGTGGCTTCCGTTCAAAAGCAGGTCGTCGTGCCACGGTCGTTAATTGCTACAGTATTGCGTCTGGCCCATGATGTTCCATTAGCGGGTCATATGGGAAGTACTAGAACCAAGGAGAGAGTTCTGAAAGATTTTTATTGGCCGTCAGTATACAGAGATGTGCGGTTATATTGTAAGACGTGCAGTGCGTGCCAAAAGACGACGCATAGGGGTCGTGCACCCCAGGCTCCTCGTCAAAAGATCCCCACGGTTTCGGAGCCGGTTAAAAAGGTTTCGATAGACCTTGTTGATTTAAGAGAAAGATTATCTTCAGCGCGCACTATAGCAGAAGAAGCTTCTGGTATCGCTTCGAAAAGAGCAAAAGATTATAAAGATAGAGGTTCCAAACTGAGAATTTTTAAGCCAGGAGACAAGATCCTATTGTTGTTACCTACGGACCATAATAAGTTATTGATGACATGGAAAGGTCCTTATGTTATTGAGCGAGTTGTTTCGAAGGTAGATTACGCTATCCACATTGATGGATCAGTTAAGGTTTTCCACGTTGATATGCTGCAGAGGTTTCATGAGAGACCAGAGTATCTGTATTCTCATACTGGTATTAAAGGACATACCTAATGTCGTGTCACTCTTTGACGATGTAGCATGCCATACGTCGACATGGTCTGATCATATTCAGACACTAACAGTAATTTTTCAACGATTACGTCATTTTGGGTTAACTGCTAAACCC
Source organism: Onchidella celtica (assembly GCA_963931925.1). NCBI lineage: Eukaryota > Metazoa > Mollusca > Gastropoda > Systellommatophora > Onchidiidae > Onchidella > Onchidella celtica. Next base: position 56,141,163 of record OZ007573.1, read on the forward strand.
GCAAAGATGGATTTGGCATGTCCAGAGATAATATTCTTAGGACATATTGTGGGTAGAGGTGTTCAGAGACCTGAAGTAACAAAAATTGACAAGTTAGTAGGGTTGCAAATCCCAAAAAACAAAGAAACAAGTCAGAAGCTTAGTGGGAATTTTAAATTATTACAGAAAGTTCATTCCAAATTTTTCCTCCTTGTCATCTTCTCTTACTGACCTTACTAAGAAGGGACAACCCGATAAGGTCCAGTGGACGTCTGAATGTCAGACAGCATTTGATAATTTGGTGACAGCATTATCATCGTCACCCATTCTGATATTACCCGATTTTCGATCTAATTTTATCCTCAGAACGGATGCGTCGGACTCTGGTGTCGGCGCTTGTCTTCTACAGGAGAAGAACGAATGTCTCCATCCTGTATGTTATGTCAGTAGGAAGTTATTGCAGAGAGAAAGAAAGTATTCTGTGATAGAGCGTGAGTGTCTTGCCATTGTCTGGTCCGTCCAGAAACTAGGACGTTATCTCATGGGACGAGAATTTTGTATCCAGACAGACCACAAGCCAATGACATTTTTGTCGAAGAATCGTTCGTCCAGCCCACGCTTGTCTAGATGGGCATTGGCTTTGCAGCCGTATACCTTCGTTATTCAACCAATTCCAGGAACCAGCAATCATATCGCCGACTACCTTAGTCGAGCCTAGGGGAAGATTTCAGGAGCTTATACATCGGAGGACAGGAACATTGACAGGATCTGTGTGAATGAGTCGACTTTAAAATATTGACATTATAAATATGATATGAAGAATGGTTGATAGGTTGAGTGGTTTTTGATTCTGTATTAAGTATGGTGGTTAGTTAGCTATTCATGATGTGACACATATATGCATATTTCAGGCCATATTGATCCCCATATTTTCCCCTGATTTCGGTATTTTATATACTAGGGGAACTGCTAGGTCAGTTTTTTTTTAGTGTAGGTATTGCTCACGCTCACTCGTTGACAGTCATCTTGATGCGATTTGAAATTAATTGCATTAATTTTTTTTGGGGTGGGGGATGATGTCACGAGTGGAGTGAGTGCAATTAAGGGGATTGCTACAGAGCGGGTGTAGAGTAAGAAGGACTCACAGTAGACAGCAAGTTAAGCGTGCTGTTGTGAGTAGTGGGGGGGTCTGAAGGAGGCGAAAGCGCTGTATAACTATCACTGCAAGTTAGAAGGCCCTACGGAGCGGACCTGTGAATAAGAGCCCATCGGGCGGACCTAAAGGGAGCAGTCGAGAAGACTAGTGAGAGAGTCTTTCCAGTAATGACTGGTATGTAGAACGTTGATTGATTATTATGATTGATGTATTATATTATATTCGTCTATTACCATGATATGAATAAGTATATGTGAGGAATGTGGAAGTCCTTGATATTGGATATAGCAATGTGCGCCACGAGCGATAGATGAAAGTGAGTTCATGGATTTGTAGCGCGAGTGAGTAGTGTGTACTCCGATGGAGGTGTGTTACCGTAAGATGTGTGGTGAGTGGAAGGTGAACTAGTGTGTGTACGCTTCCTGGATTGTAAGGAGAGGTGGAGTGAATAGAAATGGTAGGGTATTATACCAATGTAATGTTATTCTTGTAGGTGTCGAGGACGGGCCGAAGAGCCACCTCGATGAGCACAAGTGATAGGCCAGCATAGGGCCGGAGGCCATACATAGGCCAGAAGTGAGACTGTCGGTGCAGGACAGTAGAGGCACATAAAGTCGTGGCAGTCGGGCCACGGACAGGGACGTAGATATGAGAGTGAATGAGATACTATATTATTGCCATGATGATGGGCGAGTGAACTGATAAGTTGTATGGCAATAGGAAGGTGATGTTGAGAGACTGCGGTGCCAGTGAATCATTAATGTACTATTAAGACCCTGAGGGGAGAGGCTGAGGCCGAAGTGCCTTTAGGAGTAACTACCGGATTGTGGATCCGATGGAGAGTGTGTGTGAGAATAAGGCCGTTGTACGGCAGTTGATTTCAATAATATAATGTATGTAATTGCGCTATTATCTGTATAATTATGTTTAATAAATGTGTGAGTCTGATGGATTGTTTTGTTAAGTGTTAAACTTGTTTGTTCGTGATTGTCGTCCTGTCATAACTATTACATCTCCCAGTCTGGGATTTGTGACAGGCAGTTTATACTCATTTATTTGCTTTAATCAC
>OZ007573.1:56148366-56263482 GCA_963931925.1 Onchidella celtica
GGCAATGGGTATAACTAAATGTTACATTGTGTTGTGTTATAAGTCACGGTTACTGTTGTTATTCTCCTGTTTCTTCTTCTACTTCTTCCTCTTGCTTTTCTCCCACCGTCGTTATAATTATATTTTGTTCAGATATTTAGTGGTGACCTTGCGCTAAATTGGACTGAAAAGCTCTAGCGTTTGAACCGACCGAGACGAAAGAGCTTTGCAACACTGAGACTGTTGGTATCAGTGCGCCCTGCCCACTTGCTCTCTGGTCGCTTAAAAAAAAAAAAAAAACCAAATCATTGGCTGCTCCGTTGCTATGGTTACGTCTTTATTTGAGGAAGTTTAGCTGACATTGGCATTTACGCCTCAATGTTCTTATCTCTATTTTTCTTGTTCTTGTTTCTGCGTGTTTTTATGTTTTTACGGATTTTAGTATTTTAGAATTTTTACCTCAGCAGCGGCCTTGTTCGGAGTGCTCTTTTCGATATTTAACTACCAAGGTATCTTTAATGTGCACATGGGCCCTCCGAGTTGTTCGACCTTACTAGAGAAGACTAGGTGCTCGATCCCACCTACCATAAGATCAGGGACGGGAAGTTTACCTCCTGAACAAAATTTCCAACATGCCTGCACCGACCGGGGATCGAACCCCATATCTTCGGCGTGAGAGGCGAGCACTTTGCCTCTAGACCACAGTGTCCCCGTGTGCTGCTCCGTTGCTGGTGTTCTTCACCAAATACATCATAATACTCCTAGAAACAGCTTATTCATAATTATCAAATTATTTTCGACTGGTCTTTCGACTCCGCTGCTTAAGTCACTACATAACCTTTACTGCAAAAATTCACTCTTTGGGATAGCACGAGAGTTTTGCTCTGTTCTGTTTGTGCATTCAAGTCTTTGAAAATCTGTTGGTTTTGGAAGGTAGCCCGTGGGGTTGTTAGAGGCTGCTGGAGGCGGGGCGAGGCGGTCTGCCTGGCAAAATTATTTTGTTAATGACCTGAGGTCAGACATCTGTGTTGTGTGTATGAAAATGAGTTAATTGCATTGACGTTTCTCTCTCTCTCTCTCTCTCTCTCTCTCTCTTCAATTCGAGGCTTCTCCTGTTCTATAACGAGATGCCCAATAATAATAATAATAATTTAAGAAATGGTCAGACTCCACTTTTCTTGGGAAAAGACATGCCTTTAAGAGCAGGATGAAATGCAGGTCAAATCCCCCCCCCCCGCCCGGGCAAAAGGGGGTGGGGAGGGGGCGGGGGTGTCTGGAGATGATACAACTTAAACATTGTGTGCCATTCCTCTTAGCCTGTGAATGAAATCTAGGGAAAAAAATCAAACTCAATTTTTGACAAAGACAACCGAAATGGAATTGACACCATTCTTTTATTCATGAACACGAATGATGAATTGAATTATTGCTATGCTCCATGTTAAGGGTATTGTTTTACGGCACCAGTCCAGGACACGGTCACTTCGCTCCACTCCTATTTTTTGTTACTTTTCCATTCAGTAATGATGATTAATTGCTGTCAAGAGATATATGCATTTTGCAGGTTCACAAAGGCAGTAGATTACTTTTGCTCATTTTAAATTCACGAGTGGAAATATCAAACGCATATTCACAGCCTGTATTTTTTTTTCCGTCTTTGGTCGTAGGACAGGTGTACCTAGTCGACTTCCTCCTCTCAGACACTTATGGCATGCCGTCCTAACATTCATGCACTGAAATTACGTGTATTTGTTGTCGTCTCCATTCAGGCTTGATTAATCCTGTAACGCCCAGACATACATTCCCCTAGCCAATTTAAGAACTCTGAATCTTGCCAACTTAATCTAAAATGACGAAGTAAACACAGAAATATAAATATTTATCATGGAAAATGATTTAGTTTGTTTATAAATTAAGAACTGTTCCAAAGGTTGTAGTGACGTGTTTCAGATAATTATGGAATGTTGGGCACTAGACAGTTACTGTAGGTAGATAAAAACATATGCATGGCATTAGCAGGCATTTCAGTTAGCCCTAGGTACGTTCTGACGAAAAGAGGAAGAAAAAAAAACACACTAAAGGGTAAGGACGAATAGTGTGTCAGCTGGCACACCTCAAAGATCCACTTACTTTGCTGGGTGCAAATTGATACCAATACTAAAGGATTGATCTTGCACAGAAGAAGACAGATGTTGGTGATATCAGCCTCAGATCGGCAGTCTTTAGGAGATATTAATGGTCAAAGTTGGACAAATTCCATAATTCTATCTTTTAGTATGTTTGCCAGTGCGGTCGTGCTGAACAGCATTGTTGTTTAGTGCTACTTCAAAATCCTACCGAGCAGGGAACGATTGTTTACCTTACATGGGCTGATTTAGGCCAACACAATCACATTTAATCATGGACTGTGGTGTATCAAAGAGCAAAAGCTGCAGAACTCTGTAAAGGAACTAAGTGGTAAGGAATTAATCAGGTGGAGCGAGGCAGACGACCAGAGGAAGAGTGGATTCTTTCACCAGATGTTTCGGCCTTGAAGCTCCTGACATCTACTAGAACCCCCGGCCACACCGAGTTCATGACATCTACTAGAACCCCCGGCCACACCGAGTTCATGACATCTACTAGAACCCCCGGCCACACCGAGTTCATGACATCTACTAGAACCCCCGGCCACACCGAGTTCATGACATCTACTAGAACCCCCGGCCACACCGAGTTCATGACATCTACTAGAACCCCCGGCCACACCGAGTTCATGACTCTCCATGTTTGTCACCCACCCTTTTTTTTTTTTTTCTCGCCAGGTTCTTCTTTGGGTTTGAACGCGTACCGCTTGGTTTCTGTTTTTTTGTGCAGGTGTCTTATCCATTTTGGCAGTACTGACACTGGTTAAATGGTATAATTTTCATCATCATTGCCTTTCTCACCCTGGATCAGGGTATAGGCCACCAACAAACACTTTCCATCCCTCTCTATCATGGGCCAGTCTCTTTACATTATTCCAAGTCTTTCCGCTTCGTTGCACATCATTTTCTCTGGCTCTTCTCCACGTTCCGCGCGGCCTTCCTCTTGATCTCTTGCCCTGGGGATTCCAATCCAATACCTTCTTTGTGATGCTGTTTCCTGGCCTCCTGAGAGTGTGGCCGATCCATCTCCATCGCCTCCTACCAATTTCCTCTCTGACTGGGCTCTGTCTTGTTGTTTTCCATACAATTTCATTGCTGACCTTGTCTGTCCATCTGATCTTAAGTAGCTTCCTCAAACATCTGTTGATGAAAACTTGGATTCTCTTTACGCAGGCCTGGGACGCATTCCAAGTCTCACATCCATACAACAGGACTGACTTCACGTTCGAGTTGAATATCCTCAGCTTTGTTTTTAGAGATATATCGTTGGTTCTCCAAATCTTGCTTAAAGGGAAATATAAACAATGGAAACGGTCTCATCTCCGGACAGCCAAAAGGTTAAAAGATGGCAAATACCTCTTTCTTGGATGGCAGTGAATATTGGTTAACTATTGATACTTCCCAGCTGCACTGTAACTGCTGTCAACAATACTCTTTGATTTATAACACTAACAAACCTTCCATAAATAGACTTTGAGTGCGTGGCTTCATTCAGATTCATCTGAGCAGTCCAGTGTGGGTGGCGATAGATGGAAGTCGGTTAAACGGTTTTCCTAATACTTTGCAGCAGGTACGTTCAATATTGACCGGAGAGATTGAAAGAAAAAGAAATGGTGTTATTGTTGTTTTCAAAGGCAATCAATTCCCTGTTTCAATTACACGCTGCATATACATTTATTCCTATTGGCAGGTCATTTAGCCCAGATTTTTAAAAGTTACATTGACTCATATCGTATAATAAGACATCCATTCTGGTTAAGGTTGGAGTAGGGTAACGTGAAGAAAGCACTTAAACGCGCTTGGCATAAACCTTAAAGTGTCTAAGCAAATTTTAGGCAGTTCTTTTATAAAAACGGCCGGACAAGGTATCATAAAATTCCTCCACAGCGCAACTCTGCATCATGCCGGGATACATTAACTACACTAAAAAGAAACTGATATTATGCAGTAAATTATTAAGCATTTCAAACAGTTTAATTGAGATCTATGCTTGGTTTTCTCATTTTGTCATTTTTCTTTTTCTTCTTCTCCTTCTTATCTCTCTCTCTCTCTCTCTCTCTGTCTCTCTCTGTCTCTCTCTCTGTCTCTCTCTCTCTCTCTGTCTCTCTTTCTCTCTCTCTCTCTCTCTCTCTCTCTCTCTCTGTCTCTCTCTGTCTCTCTCTCTGTCTCTCTCTCTCTCTCTGTCTCTCTTTCTCTCTCTCTCTCTCTCTCTCTCTCTCTCTCTGTCTCTCTCTGTCTCTCTCTCTCTCTCTGTCTCTCTCTCTCTCTGTCTCTCTCTCTCTCTCTCTCTCTCTCTCTGTTTGTCTGCCTATCTGTATATCTGTCTGTTTCTCTCTACCTTATGTTTTTCGTTCTTTTCTCTGTCGATCTCTCTCTGACTGTTTTGTCTGTCTGTGTATCAATCTCCTTGTCTGTCTCTCGGTGTCAATCTGTCTCTCAATGTATGTACTATGTAAGTATATAAAGGATTATGTAAGAAGAAGAAATAGAAAAAAAAATATGCAGGAGAAGAGGACGAGGAAGTAGAAGACACACAGCACAAGAGACAAAGGAAAAGACAAATGCAAACAAGAACAGCGAGGTGTTAATGCTAAGAGTAGTGATCCTCCTAACACAAAGACGTCAAACCACTAACCTTCTCGCGAGCTAAGATTTCAGTTATTTTGGTCACTTTGCGGATTATTCCTCTGCCACGCCCATTTCTGTGCTTTTGCATCTGATCCTTCACCATATTTCACTTCCAGAGGCGGAATTTCAGAGAGATTCGTTTCAGCGAGGCTATTCCAGCCCATTGGTAACAAAGGGATTTTTTTGTAGAGTTTTAATTGTCTGTATAATAGGGTTGTTGATGGGGGACCGTAGTAGTTTGCATAGATAGTAAGCTGTAGCTGACCAATGAACACAATTCAGACCTTTCTACATTTGGCTTTGTAGTTAGACTGCACAATCCATTATCTTCGTCACAGTATCGACAATGGCAAGGCCGATAGTTCGTATTTGCCGATAGAGGATTATTACACCCCGCGCGCGACTTCTCAAGAAAGTGCGCACCAGTGCTGTTTTAACCCTCTGACTGCGGACCAGAATAGTGCTATTGATTTAAAACCCTATTTTGCTTCAATTACGGCAGTGCCAATTTGTTCTAGCAAATATGAACCTATGGATAAATCAACAATCGATAGAAAAAGAAGGGCGAACCAGGGAGATATCTTAAGGGCGAACAGGAGAAAGCGACCGGGGGGTGGGGGGTAGTGCAAAATTGAATGCAAAAAAAAAAAAAAATAAAAAACCTGCCAAAATTCAGTCCATTATTTTTCTTTTCATTCTGTATTTTTCATTCTGGTGCCAGGCTATTTTAGCTGTTTATGTATGGTTTGGTTTCTTCCATATCAATTTACGTTCATATTTTGTTTATTTTGGCCCAAAATTACTTTAGCATGGAGTTTTAGATCCCTCTGCATAACGTCCCCTATGTTAGGCTGATTTTCTTATGTTAACCCTTGGCACCCTCGGATCCATATGCGCAACACGTGACATAATATAGTTTTTTTCTTCTCTTTTATGCAATTTCTAATTTATCAGTAACGGAGAATACCAGATTTATTGTTAATAATTTTCCTTTCTATCTGACGAGTTTAAAATAGATATGTCTGCCTCATAAGTTTTGGATAAAGTTTTCAAAGTCTGTAAATCTGGGCGTTGGAGGGTGAAGATGTGTTGGTTTAAGTTTTTCCTGTGCTGCTTTGAGACGTTACTCTTATTAATTTTGCTGCCTCATTCGAAAAAAAAAAACAACAAAAAAACTAGTTTGCCAAAGTTTTTTTTTTTCCGTTTTGTTGTTGTTGTGGGCGTCGTAAATTTTAACATACCTGGCCGTATCTTTGCCGTTTTGCTTTTTCGTATTTTTTTGGCTTCACCTGGACGTCGTTTATCACCCCCTCCCCACCACCCCCCATTTTCTATATCTTCTTCTCATTTTTTTTTTCTTTTTAAAGTCTTGAATCCTGTGTTACAAACAAACATGCATTACGATTGAAAGGTCTCAGTTTCTGTCTTGGAGATGAGATAAAGACAATACTCCAAGTTGTGGGGAGGGAGAGAAAGGGGGGAGAGGGGGGGGAAGGGAGAAAGGGGGTGGGAGCCAGAGGGGTGGGGGAAGAAAGCGAGAGATAATGGGAGAGAGAAAGAGGGGCGGAAACTAAAAAATAAAAAGAAAAAGAGAGTGGGAGAGAACTCAGAAGAAGAAGAGAGAGAGAGAGAGAGAGAATGAAAGAGAAAGGTGGGGGGGGGGGAGGGGGACAAAGAGAAAAGAAAGAGAGGGGAATGGGGAGAGATGCAGAAGACAATGAGAGAGGGAGAAAAGAGAGAGAGAAAGTGGGGAATAAATATATAGTGAGAGAGATAAAGATAGTGGGAGAGAGAAAAAGGGAGAGATAACGACAGAGAGACAGAAAATGAGAGAGAGAGGAGAGAGAGAACATTTGTTGCCACGATAAGCGAGAACTTGGATGAAGAATATCGAGTTCAGACAAAAACGACTGGTCCGCATACCAAAGACAGATGCAGGCAAACAATTGACTGGACCCGTTAATGAACACAAGAGTGAGGAAAGACTTCTCCTTTCTGCCCCCAGGACTGCCGCGTTGTGAGGCCAGGAAATTGAGGTATGTCAACATTTGTTACATTCTAGATTTACGGCTTTTATGCTGAACGGTGAGAAAATTTGTCTACCTGGAGCGGCACGAAGAGAGGCGATTGGTTGTTGGTATTTTTTTTTTTTGGCTGTTGTTATATTAAGTGCGTACGCACTCCAAGTTTTTTGCGATAGTGGCGCACACGTATACATAGTATGTGCCTATCCCTAATCCCGTCCTTATCCTCAACCCTAAAGCTTATCCAATCCCTAACTCTGCCCACTACCCTAACAACCAGAACATAGGAGGAAAGCGAAAAGAAAATCTGAAAGAATGATTACATAAGGCTGTTGTTAGGAGTATTTCGGGAGGAGCTCTCTAGCTCTGGAATAGAAAAAAGGCTTTAAAATACAAAGATCTAGCGCAAAAACTTGGGAGACGTACGTACTTGTAACAATATTCTTTCTTTTTTGTTTTTTTTTGTTTTTTGTTTTACCTTCCTTCGTTTTGGTTAAGGATAAAAGTACACGAATAGTGGCGATTAATAGAGAATAACGGTGTCTGTTCTGGTTATTATGAATATACATTTAATTGTTCTGGAGGGGCGTGTCGTTGTTGTTGTTGCTTTTCGATGTGTTGGTACCATGGAGGGCGTTGCAGGAAGAAAGAGCTTTCGGTCTGCAATCAACTGATGTCTGTCCTGGCGTAATACCGTGGGTCGTCAGAATGAGTATTCTTTCTGGTATGAAGTCTGTTCCCAAAACATTTTTTGCTATATCTGGGTGCATGAATGAGTCCTTCTCCACGAGTATCTTCTGCGCCTGGGTCCAGTCTACTCCAAGTTAGTACAGAATTTCCATGTATCTGTTTTGTTCCATTTCCCTTCGACATGCAGTCCGAGACGCCCATTGCCTGAGTTCTCCACTTGTTTCCCTAAATCCCCATTTACACAAAAGAGAAATAAAACAATGGCAGAAAATTATGAAAAAACGCAAAATTCTGAGTTCATTTCTTTTCTAAACAGCAGCGAACGGAGAATCTGTAATGTCGTCGGCATTGTTCCTGTTCTGTAAACAAAGAACAGAATCCGAAACTGCATAATATTATTTTAAATAACTTCTAGAAGTTTCTGTGTTTGTTTTACTGGCATGTCAGCTGTACTAGAATAATTATGTGCCCCCGCCCCGCAGCTCCATCCCTAATTCCCCCATTGAGAAAGCAGTGAGCTCCAGGTTTCCCACCTGCACGCTCAACAACACACCAATAGGCTACCAGTTCCGTACAACAGGTAATAAAACCATTCAGGCCTTTTCACTGGGAAGTTTGACGGCAGGGGCAGTTGATGCACGGACGGGGTGGGCGGTGGGGGAGGGGTGAGAATAACAGAACATAACATCTGGCAGGAAATAGGCGATATAGAAATAATGAAAACGTAGAGATTTGGATAACACTGTAAGTGCTGTCAAACAACAACAGTGAAAACCCTAGGGTACCGGAAAACTGAGCCGGATTTTTTATCCTATTGTTCAAAACTTCAAAGGTAGCTGGTAAAAGCTGTTGGAAGACTGAGCCGGTTTTTGGCATATCGATTATACTTCAGTTTTCTAACGACTAGACCACCTCTTCCGTTCGCCACTTATAGAGACTGTTTCTTGGCTTTTTTTTTTTCTGGTGAATTTTGTAAGAATTAAATGAATGCAATCATAACAGCTGATCGAAACGGTCTTGATACGTGTTGCCGACTGCTGGCCACGGGGAGGTGGAAGTCGTGTTAGCATACTGAGTCTATCCAAAGATCTATCATGTTTATACAGTCCAGTGACTTTAGTGTTGGTACATCAGGCTAATCGATCTAAAATTCGAAAACAACATAGTCGATATCCACAACAAAAAACCGGCTCAGTTTTCCAACAGGGGTCGGCGGCTTATTGCGCAATGCGTTGCATAACAGGTGAAAAACCGGCTCAGTCTTCCGTACCCCAAACCCTATGGACAGAACTGTCTTTTATGCGCATCGCCTGAATGCAGATTTGTCATGGAAACAAACGTAAACAATCTCAGAACTGAAGTCAGCCAGCCGCGCACCAGCAAATTTTGATACCCTGAGTAGTTGGATGGTGACATCACAACCTTAGGTTTCAGTGAGAAAAACATCACCAGCTGGCTAGAACAAGAAGTCTCATTAAAACTCAATGGTGGGACATCGTTATCCTATTAGACGGCCAATGAATTGGGCTCGTGCACCTAGGCTTACATTCTTTGGCTTAATTTAAACAAATACTCAAACAGGGCCAGGTCACTTATAAAAATAAAGCCGGAAAGCATTTCTTTACAATGGAAAATCACTCACTTATACTCCTGGCCTCTTTATAATGAGGCTTTACACCTTTTTACAACGCGTTTTCTGATTTCGATTTGAGCCGGACATTGCCAGAAAAAGGACAATGCACGAAAATTGTGATGTGGGCCGACTTTAGCAACCAAAGTGTTTGAACCGAGACCAAGCATGAAATGGGTAGAGATAGAGAGACGAAACAATGAGGAACAGATGAATAGAAAAACAAACAAACCGAGGTGTGTTGTAGAGGTGGAGATCTATATGGAATATAAGAGAAAACTAAGGCGACAACACCCAATAAGAAACGAGTGATACCGAGAGAAAAAGATCATTTTTATTTACTTTGATATTATGTGGGTGAGCCGAACATTTCTTTACCATCATATGATTTTATTACCATGGGTGTTCACCTCTCACCTGTCACCTGTCACCTGTCACCTAGGCGTTGTCCATCCAGGATGTAGCCCTCCGACAATGATTTCTATTCTTTTCTGTCTTATGTTTTCCTCATCTGTGATATTCCTCCTCTCTGTTTTATGTCGCCTTGCCATCTTCTACCTGGTCGTTCTCTTGCTTTTTTTCCCCTGTCGTTGGTTGACATTCAGTGCAGCATTTTGTCCACCTATTGTCATTTATCCTTCCCAATGTCCAGCCCAACTCCTTTTGGTATAGCATAAATTTTTCTATGTCCATTAGTGCGTTTTGTTGGCGTATTTCAGCCTAGGCAATCTTGCAGTCTGGTGTTGATCAGTCTTCTTTCTGTTGCCCTCTGGAAGGAAAGTTGTTTTGTAATCGGCCATGTTTGGCAACCATATATATATACTCGTTGGAATTACGCAATGGTTGAATACGTGCTTCGTAAGGGACAAACACGGGTACACTCCAATTAAATAAAGTGCACACTGAATATATTTCACCTTAACAAAGTGTTCGCCAAGTAACTTGATAAATAAACTCGATGTGCATTTCAATTGTTTGAAACATAACTGTGGTAATAAAATATGGTTCAGTCATTTTTTACCCACCCTGCATTATTATCATATTTAGTGGTTAGTGTAAGGACTAGACGTTGTAAAAAAAAAAAAAATGTTAACTTGAGATGCCAGTGGAGTCAGGCAATACTTAGTATATCAGCTGGATGAGGCAAAAGTGACCAAAAAGGTCCACTCATCGGGGCAAATAGTCGTATGGATTTTCAGCAAGCTAAACATGTCTGGATAATGAAATGAGGTGGTAGCAGTCGTGATCGAGATGTTTCCTGCTGGATTAAGTGTAAAAAAAAAAATGAACACTAAATTTATATAGCCTAAAAGTATACCAGAAGAGGGACAGCAAAGAATACATCTGACGTGATACTGCGTGTCGTAAGAGGCGACGAAAGGTGCAAAGGTCCTGTGGCCGTATTGTCACGATCACGTGCGTGAAAATGGTCACGACCACGTGTGTGGTGAGTAGCTAACTTATCTTTCCTTTCAAACCCAGCTAACAAGCCAAGCAAGCAGACCAGCGATCAACGGACACATGGAGTGAGATTTAAATTGAACGATATTTAATTCTAAATGTATGACAAAACTTATGTCAAAACATTCAACTCATGATAATCACATACATAATCACAAAAACAGATATTTGAAATTCACTCTTGGGGATCATGGCTATTCTCTACTCCCCGATTCACATCTAGATCTAACCCCTCTGTCCATAAACTTAATTACGTATACTTAATAGTATCTGTCAACAGCTGCCCTCCTCGTTGATGCAGTTTCATGTCTCCAGAGTTCACATGATCCTTTCTAGATTTCTAACTTCGACGATAAAAGGGGAAACGGACGCCCCTGGCTTCACACAAATGAGAACACACAGTTCACACCCGCCATCGTAGATTACTAGCTCCTTGAGGGGTTCTCATCATCCCGTTCTCAGGACTCTTCAACTTCTGCAAACACACAGCACACCGACGGTTCACACCCGCCATCGTAAATCACGAGCTCCTTAACTTCTGGTCCCCATGGCACGACCTTCCACTTGTCGCCCGGACCGATAAATTCTTCTTATTGGGAAATAAATGTGAACATCATGGATCCCTCACACACCTAACACTTCTGGTCCCCACTGGCACGACCTTCCACTTGTCGCCCGGACCGATAAATTCTGCGTCTTCCTTTAGGAATGAATAACTTGGGAACCACGTGTGTCGAGCTTTTCCTCCATTTATACTCCCGAGGTTTTTGCACACGCGACTAGTTCAAAGCGAGACGTGTGTATCTTTTCACGCTCGTCAACAACATCAAAAACCGTGTTTTCCCCTGCTAAACTCACCCTCCTAGACTCGTGGAGCACAAGGCCACCGACCTTCCTCGTGATAGTAATCTTTCATGCTAGTCAACAACTTAAAAACTCCCCTTCTCCCCTACTAAGTTTACCCCCTCTATACTCGTGGCGTACAAGGCCATCAACCTTAATCGATGACAGTATGCATAATCAATGCGTAAACTAAAGTATATACGTTAACTGGTGTTAACACGAGAACTGAATACAATTTCTTGTGTTAACACCAATTAACGTATTTACTTTAGTTTACGCATTGATTATGCATACGGCCATAAACTGTGGCCGTATGCATAATCAATGCGTAAACTAAAGTAAATACGTTGACTGGTGTTAACGCAAGAAATGAATACAATTTCTCGTGTTAACACCAGTCAACGTATTTACTTTAGTTTACGCATTGATTATGCACGTCTCCCGAGAAGAGCCAGTTGGCGGTGGGCCAACTACCCACCCTGTAAAAATAAACCAGTTACAGAAACACAAGCAAATACTTTAAGTCAGTCTTTTATCTTGGGAGAAGGGGGAGCATCTGCACCTGTGGATTCAATGAAGGACAATAGACAAAGCCGAAAGGACTCCACTGGCCCTACTGCTCCTTCATCAAACAAGTCACTCCGGATTGCGTCATGGAATGTCCGCTCCATGTATGAAGCAGGAAAGAGTGCCCAGGTTACAATGGAGATGAGGCGATACAGACGGCACATACTTGGAGTTAGCGAGACCCGCTGGATACAGTCCGGACTGAAACAACTTAATTCTGGGGAAAAGATTTTGTATTCTGGAAGGGAGGACAAAAAGCATACAGAAGGAATAGCGATCATCTTGAGCAAGCACGCCCAGAGGTCACTGAGGGGATGGGAACCCTACGGAAGGAGAATTATATTGGCATCATTTACTACAAAGAACAAGAACATCAACATGAACATTGTGCAGATATACGCCCCAACAAATGAAGCAACCGATGAGGACAAGGACGATTTCTACAACCAGCTTCAGGAAATAGTTGACACATTGCCAAGAAAAGATGTGAACATTATAATGGGAGACGCCAATGCCAAGATAGGACAGGACAATACAGGGTATGAGGACACTATGGGGTGCAATGGTTTGGGACAAATGAATGAGAATGGAGAGCGGTTTGCAAGTTTCTGCGCATTTAACAGCTATGTGATTGGAGGTTCAGTATTCCCACACAAGAGGATCCATAAGGCCACTTGGATTTCACCGGATGGAGTAACTGAAAACCAGATTGACCACTTTTGCATCACCCGACGATTCAGACGCTCACTGGAGGATGTTATAGTACAGAGAGGAGCTGATGTTGGATCTGACCATCACATGCTGCTGGCAAGACTCAAACTCCGCCTCAAGAAACAAGGTACCAGAGCAGGAACGAAGAGGAGAAAGTTTCAAGTGAGCCTTCTGGATGGAGACAAGAAGGAAGAGTTCCAGCTGACACTGAGGAATAGATTCAAACCCCTTGTTGACCTCGAAGAGACAGTAGATTTGGAGACTCACTGGGCTAAGGTAAAAGGAGTATTTACATCGACAAGTCAGGATGTTCTTGGGGAAAAGAAAGTGGAACACAAGGAATGGATCAGTCAAAAATCACTGGACTTGATAAGGATAAGAAGAGACCTAAAAGAACAGGTAAATGCAAGTCGTACAAGAAGCTCAAGAGTTGGTAACCAGTGTCACGAGTGGAGTGAGTGCAATTAAGGGGATTGCTACAGAGCGGGTGTAGAGTAAGAAGGGCTCACGGCAGACAAGTAGGGAAAGACGGGAAAGGAGGAGAGTAAAATTAACGCACGTAGACAAGTAAGTTAAGCGTGCTGTTGTCAGTAGTGGGGGGTCTGAATGAGGCGAAAGCGCTGTATTACTATCACTGCAAGTTAGAAGGTCCTACGGAACGGACGCTAATAAGAGCCCATCGGGCGGACATAAGGGGAGCAGTCGAGAGACCAGTGAGAGAGTTTCCAGTGATGACTGGTGTCGAGGACGGGCCGCAGAGCCACCTCGATGAGCACAGGGGATAGGCCAGCATAGGGCCGGAGGCCACACATAGGCCAGAAGTGAGGCTGTCAGTGCAGGACAGTAGAGGCACATAAAGTCGTGGCAGTCAGGCCACGGACAGGGACGTAGATATGAGCGTGAATGTGAGAATGTATTATTGCCATGTTGAGGGGCTAGTGAACTAATAATGTACTATTGAAATGATAATGTCTATTGAAATGATAATGTGTTATTGCCCTGCTGAGGTGCTAGGGGAATGCTAAGGTGTATGACAATAGGAAGGTGATATTGAGAGACTGCGGTGCCAGTGAATTATTAAGGTGCTATTAAGACCCTGAGGGGAGAGGCTGAGGCCGAAGTGCCTTTAGGAGTAACTACCGGGTTGTGGACCCGAGGCAGAGTGTGTGTGAGAATAAGGCCGTTGTACGGCAGTTAATTTCAATAATATACTGTATGTAATTGCGCTATTATCTGTATAATTATGTTTAATAAATGTGTGAGTCTGATGGGTTGTTCTGTTAAGTGTTAAACTTGTTTGTTCGTGATTGTTGTCCTGTCATAAACTATTACATCTCCCAGTCTGGGATTTGTGACAACCAGGAAGAGTACCGAGCATCAGCTAAAGAGGTCAAAAAATCAATTTAAAAAGACAAAGAGGAGTTCATAGGAATGTTAGCAGAGAAAGCAGAGAAGGCAGCAACAGGAGGACACATGAGGATCCTCTACTAGACTACAAAGACTCTTGCTGGAAAATATGGAAAACCTGAAGTTCCTGTCAAGGATTACAACAGGAAGGCTATTTTTGGAAAGGAAGCTCAGGCAAAAAGATGGATAGAACATTTTAACAGCCTCTTGAACAGACCTCCACCAAGCAACCCACCCGACATTCTACCCGCAAGAAATGATTTACCGATCAGTTGCGACCCTCCGACTAAAGCAGAGATTAATGATGCCATAAAGCAGTTAAATCGAGGCAAGGCAGCTGGACCAGACCAGATCCCACCAGAGGCGCTGAAGGCAGATGCTGCTGGGGCTGCAGAGGGTCTGCACTCACTATTCTCGAGGATTTGGATTGGAGGCAAGTTTCCAAAGGACTGGAAGGAACGACACCTCGTGAAGCTTCCAAAAAAAGGGGACCTCAGCAATTGTAGTAACTACAGAGGAATCACACTTCTCTCCATCCCAGGAAAGGTTTTCAATCGCATTATTCTCAAGCGAATACACAATGCAACAGACCTAAAACTTCGTGAGGAGCAAGCTGGTTTCAGGAGTAATCGATCAACCACCGACCAGATTCCCACGCTGAGAATCATAGTAGAGCAGTCGCTAGAGTGGAACTCCCAACTGATAGTGTACTTCCTTGACTACCAGAAGGCCTTTGATAGCATCGATAGAGAAACACTGTGGAGAATATTGAGACATTATGGAATCCCAGAGAAGATGGTGAATCTTATCAAGAGCATGTACGAGGGGACAAGTTGCAGAGTCGTACACGATGGTGAGCTTACTGACGGCTTTGATATCAAGACTGGTGTTAGGCAGGGTTGTTTGCTGTCCCCATTTCTGTTTATTCTGGTGATTGATTGGCTTATGAAGGAAACCACCAGTGGAGGAAGAAATGGCATACAATGGACCCTATGGACACAGCTGGACGATCTAGATTTTGCAGATGTCTTAGCACTATTGTCGCACACGCACGACCAGATGCAAGCAAAGACTACAGCTCTAAACAATATTTCAGAATCTATTGGATTGAGGATACATCCTGCGAAGTCGAAGGTCCTAAAAATTGTTGCACCCCCAAGCGAACAAGACAGAGTAGGAGATCAACCACTGGAAGATGTAGAGTTCTTCTGCTATCTTGGTAGTATCATTGACAATAAGGGAGGAACAGAGGCAGAAGTCAAAGCACGAATTGGAAAGGCACAGGCAGCTTTCACGTCCTTAATGATTGTTTCCAGCAGGGGAGGAAACTTTCCTCCATGTCAAGGTAAATAACAAATGTTGGTTTATTGGCCCTTGATACATAGTTGTCGGCCCTCGTTAGTTCAACGCCCAGGTCAGAAAGTGCCTTGGTTGGGGAAGTCGTTTGTCTTGGCCACGCTCCGAGAGAGAAGGAAAGAGCGAAGAGAGAAAAGGAAAGAGAGAGAGAGAGCGAAAAGGAAAGACAGAGAGAGGATGGTCGGGAGGATAGCGAAGGTCAGTGCAAGGTCATGGCGTGCTTACATAAAAGAAGAACATGTTGACTGTATCTTCGGAGAGCACCCACAAAAGTATGTTTAGCACCAAGAGAAATAAAAAAGCATGTATATTATGAACAACTGTAGTAAACAGATAAATTAATCACGTTTGGCACAGTTAATTGACGTACCAAGCGATGGTATTGAAAATGCACATCTCTGCTATCTAGAGTATGTCCAAATGCACCAAAATTTTGCAAAATTACTCAAACCCTTTTTGGAGAGGTGTTACAATTAACTGCGGAAGTATCCTGATTTACAGAGTCCTTTGACATGGACAAGAACTTCAGTTGCAGTGTCGGAAACAGTGATGCATCCTTTGAAGTGAAAACTGGTGTACGGCAAGGATGTGTGATGTCAACAATTTTGTTTAACCTCGTAATCGACTGGATTATGCGGAAAACTACAGAGGATGCACCAAGAGGCATCAGATGGACACTCTTCGACAACCTAGAGGATTTGGACTTTGCAGATGACCTTGCGCTACTGTCACATAGTCACCAACACATGCAAGATAAGATGCAGAGACTACATAATTTTGGATGCAAAGTAGGCCTTCGGATTAGCCAGAAGAAGACAGAGATTATGACCCTAAATGTAGACACTCCAGCACCAGTGCAAGTAGATGACAAGAACCTCACCACGACGGACAAATTTAAATACCTTGGTAGCATTATCAGACCAGAGGGTGGCACAAAGGAGGACATCCCAAGTAGGCTGGGAAATGCAAGGGCTGTCTTTCAAAGTATGAGCAACATCTGGAAATCGACACAATACGGCATCAACACCAAGACCAGACTGTACCAAAGCTGTGTCCTATCCACACTCCTGTATGGATCAGAGTGTTGGCGAATGACAGAAGGTGACCTCGCCAAGTTGTCTTCCTTCCACACCACATGTCTTCGTAGGATTCTCCGCATCTTTTGGCCAAACAAGATTTCTAATCAGGAACTACTAAGGCGATGCAAGCAAGAAGAAATAGCCAACATCATCACGAAGAGACGATGGAGATGGCTTGGACACGTGCTGCGAAAGGAAGCAAATTCTATCACCAAAACAGCACTTCTGTGGACACCGGAGGGACGGCGCAAGCGAGCCAGACCCAAGGCAACCTGGCGGAGAACAATCGAGGCAGAGATAAAATCCTTCAATCACTCATGGGGAACTCTCGTAAAGATGGCCCAGGACAGACAGGGCTGGAGATCCTTTGTTGCTGCCCTAAGCACCAGTGGGTGCAACAGGAAATAGTAGTAGTAGTTGACATGGACAGCGTCAGAGGGAGTTCCTGGCTTAACAGCAGGTCATCACCATATGAAACAAACAAACAAATGGACTAATAAATAAACAAACACACAAGAAAAGAAGACCAATAATCATATAATAATGGAGCTTGTAATAAAAAAATCTATAGTTATGACCACATCCCTGTAATACATGTTTAAAAACAACTTTTCATTTTGGTTGATTGAAGAACTGGCCGTTCATTAGAAGAACCAGTCACCAACTTTAATCCAAAACAGGCAATTAATGTTCTGTTGAATTATCCACTTAAGTTGACTCAAAAATGAACCAGTAGACGATAAATTAGATGTAATGTTAAATTTCCTCCCCGTGGAATTTTACCCCCCGATCGAGTGAAATAGATAGTTAAAGATGTTCATGCGCATATATGCGGCAGTGACGAAGTCTTGTTTCCTTTCTTTGCAAATCTCGCCCATTACCGACGACATGCTTACAGACTGTTTCTAGTTAACCTTCTCTACATGAAATGTAATGCAAGTGCCAACCATAGTTTCAAATATGAATTTTAACTTTATTGTTGTTTTAGCATCATTTCCGAAGTTTTTGATGAATGCCAAGTGAACGAAATAATGTGCACACACGCTGTACAAGGGACATAATCAAACAAAATGACGAATTGTAATGTAAATCCTTTTTAACGTTACTTCCCTTTAAACAATCGCCTGACCTCATAACGTCGAAACAAGCCAAATAATAATTTCAGGCACAAATCATATAGAGCTCTATGCTTTTCACATCACAGAGAATCATGTTCATGAAAATGAAGTGTTATTATTCAGCCGTCTAAACCATTGTCTTTGGTTGACTCCGTACGATTTCTCACTCGTAAAGTCACAGAAAATACTCCCACAACTTTCGAAGTTTCTGCCTTGATCGTGCCTCAAACATTCTGCATTTCAGGAACAAAATGATTCAATTATCACTCCGAGTTCCTGTAGAATTTTGTTCTTGTCCGTGCACTTATTAGCAGAACGTAGACCTCCGCCAATGATCTTCTCTATTTCCCGTCCGTCTTGTCCATGCTTGTCCACCGGTCTACACAATATCATCTCTCCATCGTCTCTCTCGACGTCCTCTTGTTCTCTTTCCGTTTCTAGGTCCCCTTTCAGTGTAACGCCTTGTCTATCTCTTATCTTTCATTCTTCCTATAATAGCCAATAGGCGAGATCTACTTTAGCTAATTGCCGTACATAGACAAGAATTCCCTTGTAATTTAATTTTCTGTGCTTTCCCTCACGCATCCTTCCATCCACATATCATAGAACATTTTACAAATAATAGTGTTTCCTTCACACCCAGCTCGTACAATCGCAGTTTCCCAAAAGGAACAAAATAATTGAAGATCAAGAAATACTAAGTGCAAAGTGCATAGTTTTGAGAACAACCAAGACCTGTTTATCTTTTAAATGTTTGAATGGGCTAGCACCAGAATATCTTTCAGAGCTTGGGGAATTACCTCTACCATCACGCACTTTATGATCAGAAGACGCGAAACTTCTTGAGACACCGGCAGTCAGATTTTCGCTTGGTGGAAACGCATGTTTTATTGGCGGGCCTTACTTGCGGAACAACATCAGCTTTGACACCGGGAAGAGTGAGGACATCATCACTCAAAATTGAATTGTTTTGGAGTGTTTTCTTTCACACTGAATGATGTCCCTTTTTGTCTCTGAGGTTTGGGGATGAGAGTAGATTAAGTTTTATTAATGTGTTTGAGTGAGAGCTTGATAAATTGATCTTATATTAATCCTGTTTCTAATTTTAGTTCAGCGACTTGATACCTGGCAATACTGCCGAGCGTTCACTTCACACTTTCCTTTGCTTATTTGCTGTCGAAAGTGCATTGTATTGTTGTATTCTTTATGGAGTTTTCAAATTTATCCCAGTGTCAGCTAGCACTTACCCATTACTCTGAGAAACGCCATAAATTAGCCGAGACAAAAAGAAGGAAGTTTGGAATGACATAATCACTATGGTGTATTGTGACTGGTCATTGTGAGGATATCGAACTACATGTCCACAGAACGCTTAGACCGCGCGTTGATACTTTAACGGGTTGTTATTTCAAGACCTACAGCCCTCGCTAACGAGTTAACGAGTTGACTCAGCCATTAAACTCTAGAAGAAACAGAAAACGATTGGCAAAAACAACAAAACCAGGTAAAGTCGATCGTTTCCCTCTGTTTGTTTAATGTTGGTTGTCGTAAAATGGGCCAAGGGAAGTCACTAACATTTCTACAGTCAAAGGGAAATAAAAATATGTGAAAGGGGCTCAGAATTTTCTGTAGTTATCTTATCAAAACCTACTCAGAAGAACAAACTGTTGGCCCACTGGCGGGTGAACTCCAAATGAATGGCTCAGTATTGCTTAAAGTCTACTATAGTTGTCAGTCCTTGGTACGTGGTTTTAAGACCGTGCTCTATTTGGGCACGTCCTCTTTTGAAACTTGATTTTTTTTTAAACGTGCTCCCAATAATAATTATATTAATGGCAATTTTATTATTTCTTCGGTGTATGTTGCTAAGTAGATTATTCGGATAGAACTTAGATCATTTTGTATTTGTATTTGTATTAGTATTTGTATAACTCTTTAATCCCATTTGGGAAATTTGCCTTTGTGTCATTGCAGCCCAGTTATAACTGGAGCAGGCACGTCGTCGCCACAGTGCAGCGCCGGTTGGCGTTTTTTTTTTTCGGGGGGGGGGAGATGAGGGAGGAGGGGAGGGAATGGCAGGGAATTTTGTAGATTATTAAAAAATAAAGATACAAACAAACCACAAGCAAAACGCACCCTCAGCTATGGACAAACCAAATTACATTCAGGAGCTCAAAAGCCCACGAGAAAATACCGACACTGGAAATTTATCACTGAAGAGGAGATGGTTGGGAGGAGTAGGAATGAGACTGGTGGAAAACGAAGAGAGAACCATGTTGTTTTACTGGAAATGAAATGTTTTAAAGAACTACTTTAAAAATAATGAAATTTTGCCATGGGTCATTTGTGGTGATATCGGAGAAGAATTAAAGAGAGTGGAGACGTTTGGTTATTCTTGTTTAATCTAACTGAGTCCTAGTTTGAGGTCCAATGACGGAATGTTCCGTGTACATACATTGTAATTTGGCCTTGGTGAGGCCATTAAACAAACTTTTTAAATGTCCCTGGAAATGTCGCTAATGGTTTTGTAACAGCCCTCGTGTTCTGTGTTACATAAAAGGTGTGGATCACTGGGCTAGTGGAGAAACTCTGCAATTAAATAAATACTGCTGAAATGCCACAGTTTGTTTTAGCAGTCCACCCAGTCTCACGCAAAGATAACAAATTAAAGCAAAACTGCGTAAACCTCTAAACGATTCCTCTCCAGAACATGCTCTTCGTGTTGTTGGATTTATGAGAATCTTTGAATAGCATTCAATACATGACAAAGCCAATGAATGGAATATTGGTTATAAAAAAAAAAAATCCATTAAGTATTATCAGTACGGCCCAAAATAAAGGTAGTTGCAGCCTAGTCCTGAAAAAAAAAATGCTCTTCAAGTTCAGTTTCTCAAAGATTATGCATAGGTCAGAGGTTAAACCTAACAGGTGTCATTCTATGGTTGTCAGAAAATTTGCTTCACACGCGCAAAACTGTCTGTTTTCAGTCAAATCTTTCATTTTTGAGCTTTGTTAAGGGCCATTTACATGCGCAGATGAATCGGAACCGATGTATCGATCACAAGATCTGTCAATTTTTTCGGCCCTGTGTATCGTGCTTACGCGTAACGATCTGTCGTTCAATTTAGGAAGCGTCGTCGCGACCTCCTAAGTGGATTTGGTTTCACTCTATCAGAAAGCCACAATGTCTCACTGCGAGGACTACGTAGATGATTTGCTTGCTCTGTGGTGGCTTGTAAACAACAAAAGACGCAGAAAAAGAAAGAAGCTGATTTAGCAAATTTTTCCTGACAGAGATATCCCCGTCCCATCCCATTCAAGACAAAAGTAACAAAAAGAAAACATCGAAGCCTATATTGCACAAAAATGCACAAGGGCAAATAAAAATTGTATTTCTTTAATAAAAACATAAAATCTTTAATAATGCATCAAATCGAGTTCCACGCGACCCATTTTGCTAATTTTGAAGCGCTGATTCCGAAAATGCAATTAGTTTTGGGCTGTGATAAGTATTTCAATATTTTTAACACTAAAATTTTGTCTCCCGCGGTGTCAAACTTCAAAGGAATTCTCATTTCCTGCCCGCCACTCCAAAAATCGTACGAAAAATATCAGGCGGCGCCTCATGTTCTCCGATTCGTCTGTGAACCCATTAAAGTGTACTAGATTTCGCATTTACACGTAACGATTCCTCGTAAGACGACAGATCGCTTCATTTTTTAACGATTTATCTGTACGTGTAAATGGTCCTTTACTTAGGTCATGAAACTAAGTCTCTGTCAGATATTTTCCACTGTCAAATCATTGCTTGAAGTTCAAGGTAATCAGTGGATTCTCTATCTTTGGCTAATTGGTCATACTTTATCAAGGAACACAATCATTATGACGCCGTTGTCCTCACGCGTCCAATGAATTACAGACAGGTGGTCATCGTCACATCAGAAGGAGGCAGCATTGCACAGTGTCAGATGCCATGCAACTATGACTGAGTAATTAGGTATATCATCGCACAGCATTTGACAGCTAAAACTGGGAATATGGTTTCTGCAGAGTTGTTGACTTACAATCCTCGATTACAGTATTTAGATTATAGGCATGATTTTAGAGCAAACACTTCGTTTCAAGCAGTGACAGTCTTTCCAGGAATACCCATGCTATCCTTAGGTTACTTCATTATTATAGACCCATGACAGGGCTAGCAAGTCAGTAACAAGGCAATGATGTAGCAGTTCAGTACATGATCATTGCTGACAGTGTTGGCACTCGATCAAAAGGTCAGCGGGAACTTAGACACACTTAAAACATGCAAATTCAGGAGCTTTCTGTCATGTATGGTCTATTAAGTGCATTAATACTTCGTACTAACAGGACATGATCTACTCCTTAAATGAATACACCGTTTTGACTATGTCGTAACCTACTGTAAGATGTTTAAGTAGATAACTATCTGAAGCCTTGCAATGCTAACTTCGTTGAGTAGATTTCTGATGGTTAAGTGCCCTGTGTTCTTCAAGAAGCCAAGAAATAGACCACTGTAGAAGATCTCAAGAGAACGGCATAGTTACTATGCTAGATTGAAGACAGCCGCCAGTAAGCAAACTTTTCGAACGCTACAAGTCTGTTGAACACAAATAGACGTAAACGTTTAGGAGCCGCGCGCACTATCCCGTTTCGCCTGCTGCACGGAGTGCAAACGCAGATTTTTGCTTGCTTGGCAAAGAGTTTACCGTGCACGAAAGATTGCTTCCATTGAACGGGTGGTTAATTTTAACATAGTGCGCGCGAGGCCTTACTGTTAATTGTTTGATGGGCATTCAGGATAAACAATACATTCACACCCACTTCATACCCAGCCTATTAGAAGACACCGTTGTTATTTGAAAACACTGATAAGCCAAGTTCAGTAGTTAGAATCCAACATACACTGTCATTTAGACAGATAAATGAAATTGTTATCAACACCAAAACTAACAAGACAATATAAACCATAATATGTATATAAAACGCTGCACCCTCAATCTGCAACACTCATTCTTACTTTTAAAAAAATTTTTAAACAATTACTAAAAGTTGTTGGTTAAAACAAAAATATCATCGTTTAACTTGATATCCATGCCATGACAATATAGTCTTTCAAATATTGCTGCCAGGAGAAAACTGCCTCTTTGGAATTTTTCTCACATGCCACTACGGTTTACTTAATGTTTAAATTTACCTTTCTTGAACGTGCTCAGTTTATTTCAGGCGTCTACTTTCATGGGCAAAGTTGGATAAATACTGAAAAACGCCTACTGGATAAATGAAGGAAATTATGTGTATTCTGAATGATGCTTCACTGGGTTAACATTTCATTTTTGGCCATGCAATTGTGATTGGATAAGTGCCTAAATTATCACCTGAAGTCTATAGATATGACAGCATGAAAACAACTTTCTCTCTGGGTATTGGTTAAAAAAAATAAAATAAAGTAACAAGAGCTCTCTTGGTAGCTCTCGTATGGTAAGTGAAGTGTAGAGTGACCACTCAGACCCTTGACATAGTGTCCACTTTGTTCACATTGATTCTCAATGACCTGGGATAACCAAGTGATCCCTGAACTAAGCGCGCTAAGAGACCGCTTAATACAGATTAATGTCATAAGTCCTGAAAACAAGTAAGAACTTGCTTGTCCAGTAACTGCATAAAGGTCTCTCTCATGCAAAATAATGCTAATTTAAGCTCCACCTCTAGCCGTGTCTCTCCATTGTGTCATATACCCCCCCCCCCCCAATTGTGTCATATACCCCCCCCCCCACATGTCCTTGCCTTCAAGCCACCAACCACCAACTTCCTGCTGCTGTAGTGCTGTCTTTAGAAGGGTACCAACTCGCTGTAGTAGCCTAATCAGAGAACCCACCTTATTGTATTGTAGACTCGCTGGTCTAACGCCACTAACAAACAGGGCGCTCCTCTCCTAGAGCCAAGAACCGTTACCTTCATAATCCTCTCCATTTCACCGTGGGCCCTTTCTCCGGCTCAAGTCAATTGTCTTCCCCCCCCCCCCCCCGCCTTCGCTGATGCCACGCCCCCCCCCCCCCCCCTCCTCTCTCCAGTCCCGTGTGTCACCGCGCACTCTCGCTGGTTCTCGCAATCCTGTATGGTTGTTCACTGAGCTAACGTTTACAATACAATAACATAAAAGATCCCTGGAAACCAGTTGTCTCTGGTGTGAACTTCTCCTATATATCAGTACAACCTGTAACACATTCAGCACAGAGCTCATCAGAATCTGGCAATTTAAGAAAGAACGTAAAAGTTGATTCATCTGTGAATTTATCGCTGTCCAGGCAAGCGTCCGTTTTCATCCGTTCTAAATTTAGCAGGCTGAAAAAGCCCACAGTGTCATCATGAGGGAAATCGTGCACATGCAAGCAGGCCAGTGCGGCAACCAGATTGGTGCAAAGGTGAGCACAAAATAATATGTAACACTGAGTGGGGATAGTTATAACCTCTATAAAATAAAGTTGTCGTGGGGCGTTAGTACACTTCTGTTTATTTTATTTTGTTACTATAACAATAATTTTACTTGAGTGTTATCACTCACTTAGTAACCGAAAATATGTATGGACGTCTGTTGTTTTTTTTCCTTATTTCGTTTATTTTCATTTATGCCATTGCACTTTTTTATGTTCCGTTTTTCTATTTTGATTTTCTTCACCTTTCCTTCCTTCTTCTCTTTTTTGCTGCCTTTCTCTCCCGTTCATTCACTTGTCTTTCTTTTTGATGATATGAAAAGAGCAAATACGCAAGACTATTATGTTTACAGATATGTTTTGTTGTTGTTGTCGTTGTATCTGTAGGTTCCGGAATAGAGACAAATGTTGGACTCAGGCAGCTACCACGCTATCTATTTCTAAAGTAATCTACTCGCAACAGACGATGGACTGGCCTTCATTATCGCATAAATCACCGCAATGGCGATTGCAGTCATTTTGAATATTCTTTCATTGGAAGATTATCGGATATGATTGATCTTTGTGGGCGGAGCAATTTAAATTTTTGATGATATAAACTGATGTTATCTTTCATGGTGTTCTTTCGAGATAAAATGAAATTGAAATGTGCAAAGTAAATAGTTGGAAATGTTCCTATTGCTTAAATTCATGTTTGGAATTTTTTTTCCAAGCCCGTGTCCGTGGCAGGATTTGTTTAATTTATGTCATACGACAATTTGAAAGGATACTCGACAAACTGTGCTGAGTAATTAGAACTATCTTCTCTCCACCCCGCCCTTGATTTCTATCCTCTCCTCTTCCGTTGACCTTTCTCCCCCCCCCTCTCTCTCTCTCTCCCTCTCTGTCTCTGTCTCTGTCTCTCTCTCTCTTTCTCTCTCTCTCCCGCCCTCTTCCTCGAGCCTGTCTTTCCCTTTCATTTTCTCAACCCTCTCCTTATTTCTTCTCCTTTTATTATTTCCTTTTTCCCTCTCAGCCCTGTCACTTTCTTCCACGCCCACTCTCTCTCTCTGTCCCCTCCCATCTCTGCCCCCCCCCCTCTCTCTCTCTCTCTCTCTCTGTCACCTCTCTCTCTTTCAAACATCGATCATTATCGCCAATCAGGACGGTACTAAATACCTCCACTGAAGCTTCCTTCCATTTCATACTTTCCCTACGAGTGCTTGAAATTTGAGAGATTCCTCTTGTAACTTCATGCCTATGTAATCTTCAACCAGCAATCGAACAAAAATATGACTGGCCATTGAACGTTTTGAATGACCGAAATTGATGGCACCGTTGGTCTCACGTGAGTCTGAAAAGTCATGCTGATCCTTTAGCTTATAGACTTATCAGTTGTACAAGTCAGGAGATACAGGCAGGGATTTGTAGAGCGACCAACCGTGACATAGCTCACAATGCTACCTCTGGTCAGGAGGATTTCTGGGCTTTGGACGGCACGAGAGAGGGACAATCCTCGCATTTTTGTGTCCAGGCGGGGGTCACTGTCATTGACAGAGTATCCATTGACGTGGGTCAGATGGGTTTGGATGTGTAAGGTCGTGATTCGGAGGGAGAGAGAAGGAGAGAGAGACCGAGAGAGGGAGGGGTGAGAGAGAGAAATGGGGGTGGGGGGGGGGAGTAGAGATGGGGGAGAGATCAGAGAGAGATAGAGAGGGCTAGATGAGAGACAGAAGGAGAGAAACGGAGAGAGAGACCGAGAGAGGGAGGGGTGAGAGAGAGAAATAGGGGTGGGGGGGGGAGTAGAGATGGGGTAGAGATCAGAGAGAGATAGAGAGGGCTAGATGAGAGACAGAAGGAGAGAAACGGAGAGAGATAGGGTAGAGGTGAAAGATAGAGAGGGCGAAATGAGAGAAGAGAGAGAGAGAGAGAGAGATGGAGAGAGAGATGGAGAGAGAGAGAGATGGAGAGAGAGAAGGAGGGGAGACAGAAAAGGGGAGAGAGAGAGAAGGGTGGTGAAATGAGAGAAAATTACGGCCATCCTGAGTTCAGAGTTGAAACTAAATCTGTGCCACTGACAACGCCTTGAGTCTATGCCAAAAAGAAAGACAAAAATTGTCTGTACAGCTATTAAGATGTCAGTAGACTGCCAGGTCAAGGGGACGTTTCCAATTAAGTATGCCGTCTGACGTGATAACTGTTTCATTAAGTGTTAAAGTTGACACACTTGTTTAATGCTGCGGTTAAATTTCAATGATAATGAACGTTACGGACATTCGGTGCTCACATTACTGAATTTATGACGGTAATTGAAAGTTCAGGAAACGTCAGATGAAGTATTAATACGATTTGATTTGATCCATTTTTTTTCCTGTGTGCAATTTGAATGACGGCTCCCAAGGCTTGCATGAGCAGGGAAAGTGTATGCAAGGCTGCCAGTGGCTTTTTAAAAATCAGTTTTCTGTAGACCTGTGTGTACATAGAAGGAAAGGGGAGGGGGGGGGGGGTGTTCATTTATTGAATTTCCATATAACAATTAGAAAGACTTTTTTGTGCCTTATGATATTATTTGCTGCATCGTGTGGCAGTTAAGTAATCCTGTTTTGCGTGATGAGCCATCCAGGCATGCACACACGCAAGAGGACTGAAACCACACCCAGTTATCAGTACTCTGTTATTGTTATTTGATCATGATGCTTTCATTTTCCCACATTTTACAGTATTGCTTTTATTATATCACATAAAATCCCAGCTAAAACAAGTTACATACAGAACAGAATGAAGCTTCTTACTGGGGAGTACTGTAGCCTTTGCCATTTCATGCTGTAGGTTTTGCGTGTTTAGATACCTTGCTACTTTGATATGACATGTTGCAACAAGCTTTGGGAATATGCCAACTCAGATTAATGAACTGAATACTTACAGATTGTTAAGCATGTGATCTCTGTGTCTTACATTTTGATTCGATAATTCAAGAATGCCTAAGCTGTAATGAGGCGTCAGGCCAGAGTAATTGTCGTTTTATGAAATTCCGTGTCCAACTTTAATGAACGAGAAATTTTTACCCGTAGGAAAAGGAAAACGAAGAGAATGACCTCAGTATGATAATGATAATAGTGATAATGAAGATCATTTATATAGCGCCTAATCCAAACGAGTTTGCTCTAGGCGCTTTTACAGAAAGTCTTGTTCTCTTGATTTGCCTCTCTCTCACTCTCTCTTTCTTTCTCTCACTCTCTTTCTCTCACTCTCTCTATCTCTCTCTATGTCAGAGCAAATTGTCTAACCTAATTTGTTTGATATTCGAAATTGAAGACATCATTGATCATAATTATTCTTAAACATTAGGTCTGAGCAAAACTGATACTCTGATAACCTGCTGAATAAAGAGCAGAAATACGTGATATTTTCTTTTAAATAATTTTCATCATTTCCATTTCTGTGAGGGATTCGAACAGTATTTCTGTTCATGCCGAAGTTATGAGAGACGATTTGCTCATGTTTTATCACCTGCTGGTAGCCCAGACAGAGAAAATGACCTAATCAATCTCTACTACAATTTGGTGGTCATAGCTTCAGTGGAGGTGAAAGTTATTCTAAGCAGACCTTATTACCTGGTGTGTGAGCCCAGGTGTTGAGAGTTACACCTTGCTAGCGGTTTATCTGATCATACTTGTCAAATAGTGACAAGCCAATTTCTGGAGTTCTGCTGCATTGACAAGCATGCCCATTCACATGGCACGTAGTCTGTCTAAGACACTTTCAATGTGGACAAATTTCAAAGTTTTACCGAAGGAATGGCGTTCAAATTAATCACTTTGCTGTAGTAGGTTCTAAATTTCCAGGGATTAATGTTATTTTCTGTTCAGATCTACAAGACACGTATCCCTTGTCCTCAAACGTGTAAAGCAAACCTATTATTAAGCAATGTTTGAAACTTCGAATCGGGGTGAGACATCAAACAGTGAAAGGGACGGAAGGTTTTACATGTTTATTTTCTGAGCTTTAGTTAGAGCAAAGTATCAGACAGTGAAAAATTCTGGCTTTTGGCTACAATCGTTAGACTGCTTTAAATTAAAGAAATTAAAGCCTTTGATCGATGGCCAATTTCTCTGCATCAGAAGTATTGATTTCTTTAAAATGAAATTTTGTGTTCGGATGACTCCATAACTTCTCAGTGACTGCCAGACGTTTGAGCCAGACGTAAAGAGTACAAATGTAAAGTTTTGTCTGAAATATTAGCAAGTTTTAAGAAATTGTGTTAAAAAGAAAATGACCTGAAAAAACATATGTATATCTGTAAGAACGCTAGATTTCGGACAGTTCGAAGCAATTGCAAATGCGTATTCAACAACTTCTCTCTTGTAAAATATTAGTTACAGCCCCATTTGACGCATTTGAATTAATGGATGAATTCGTTGATAGTACGGCGTTAAAATTTGTGATTAATTAGCTGCTACATACATTACTACCAAATGAAATGTGTTCCAATGGAACAGGTCCATTAAATTTGTGTCTACTGCAGGTTATGGATTCGTCATATCACTGAAGTATTAATAAACTCCAGAGATACAATAATCTCTGCTCATTCACTCGCCAATCTCCGTACATTTGAATCAATCAACAGTTCGAGTAAACTGGTTTGTTCTGTGTAGGGACGATGTTTACCTGCCGTGAGAAGGAATTTCATTCCTTTCATCTTCAAGTACACTACCTTAATCTGGTTGAATTGCAAAACCTTTAGTTTGTTAGCAGGTCTTGGAGAGCTCAGTGGGGTGAGATCTAAATCGCATGTTATCAAAAGCCCTGATATGGGAAGATAAGCAAACATGCCTTTTTATGGTGTAAAAGAAAGGCATGTTATAGTGAGCTAAACAACAACAACAACAGACAGACAGACAGACAGACAGACAGACAGACAGACAGATAGACAGACAGACAGACAGACAGACAGACAGATAGACAGATAGATAGATAAAAAATTAATAAAAAACACGAAGTAACCTAATATAAAAAAAAGTATAAATTATAATAGTTCTCATTAGCTTCCCCATACGATCTCACTTCTACAGCCCACTCTCAGTGCTGACCTATGAGGACCTGTTCTAGACATGAAGCATTGTAATGTATGAGACTCTAGTCTTAATTCTCCCTTATAGTTTCTTACACATGTCTTGCTTGTTCGCGAAATGTCCAAAACCGGGCAAAGAACTGAAATCCCAAAGATCTACATCAGACCTTACCTGTCATATTTTGCCTAGACCCGCTAATTGTGATTGGTGAACTCGCTAATGCAATTTACTCTGAAATCATGCTTTACATTCACTTTCGCTGAGTGTTTGTGCAAACGGCGTGAAGACATTTCAAGCCCACAGTTGACACAGTGTAATGTCCCATACAATTTAACACCCTCAATGAGATCCTGTAGGGCTGTGCTTAGTACCCTCTTACTCATTAAATGAATGGGGATATGACCACTAGTCACTGGCAGTGAAAGACATAGCCCAGGTCAAGTGGCAGCCTGAATCAACACCGTGTCTAATAGCTTTCGGTGTTCTCATCATATAGCACTGTTTAGCTCTACAAAATTGATGACGTCCCTGAAAAAACAAAACAAAAAAAAAACAACCTTAGATGTCATGTATTTGTACAAACGTGAATTCTGTAAACGACCAGGCCTTCAAAAATATATGTACATGGCACGGACGAGTATTTATTGCGACAATTTGAAAATGCACTAATGATTACATGGAAGATACATGTCTTAAAACATTGGAGATTTATTACAGTATTACTTAGTGAAGAAGTAATAACAGGCTTATCTCCAAAAATCAAGATTTGTTTTTAATGTTTAACACACTCATTCAAATTTAAGAAGCACAAGAGTTGAAAGAGAACACTTTGAAGTGACACAAATTTAAACTCGATTCTCTTCGTCTGCCTTCATAAATGGCAGCGACTCAGAAGAATTTAAGAACTTCAAACATTTTCAGATTAGTGGTATCATAATTATGTGATTAGGTTTGTTTCACTTTAAGCTCTTAAATAAAACGGCGCCAAGCCTTATTCAAACAACTTTTCACAGAGCTTAACCTGTCTTTGGGGAATCTCTTTCTTTATGGTCTTTAATTCTCTTCTTTGTGTTTTCAAGCCAGACCTGTACAGATTACATGACCTTATCAAACTTTAATCAGATACTGTCTACACCCCTCGTAGGGTCGAATTACAAAAATGTTCAATGTGATAGGATACAGTGTTCCATTTCAATGAGGCAACCGCGGTTTTATCACTCTGTCTTAAAGGTGTAATCTACGGCTACCTCCCAGCCACGTCTCCCCCCCCCCCCAAATACCCTGTAACTCTTAATCTTCCCCCCAGTTCGCGACCTCAGTTCTTGTTTGTCCCGGCTCCACTTTTTTTTTGCACAACTGAGAAATTCGGCGTTAAATGTTTGCGGCGTTCTTATTATGACAAGGAATTAAAACAAATCGGAACTGTGAAACAGCTTGATAAATGCCACGCGGCACATTTCAAACAAGTGTCAAAATGCGCATTTGTTATGCCTCTTCTGCATACTACTATAAGATGTCAGTTTTTAAAAAAATGGGGATAAAACAAACAACAACTTGACCTATGGTCGTGATTTGCGTGCTAAAAAAAAATGTCACCAGGATACCCCAGGAATGAATAGTTGTAGGGTCAAGAACATAGGATTAAAGTATTGGTCAATGTAAATGTGGTAGCAAGAAAATGTTGCTATCATTAAGACCTTGTCTATTTATTTAACACCACTGAAATGGGAATACAACAAGGCAATCTACAAATACCCTGTGCCTTAGCGAGTGACGGGTACCGGTATCTAAATATTATATCAATATAATGTTCAATTCAAGCCTTCCGCAAAAACAAGGACAAGATCGGACAAATAGCTCAGCATTTAATTATTTCCCGACCAGGCAGCTGGCAATTTGTGATCGCAGTAAAACATGACGTATCCACGGGATTTTGTTCATTGTGTTGGTGTTATGGGTTCTTAGGTAACCGTTTGAGGCTTGTGAAAGATAAAGATTCCTTGTACTTCCCATGTGCAGGAATTGTAGGTGTTTATGCCCCAATACCACAGACAGGTTGTGGTTTATACACATTTATTTACTTATAGGCTTCGTCCGCTTTGTAAGAATGGTTAACAGCGAATCAAATAAGAGCTTTTGAAGTATCAGCAACCCGCAAGACACATAGAAGATGTTTTAATCAACGGTTAGTGGTGAGTCATTTGCGGGCATAAATTTGATATCCATATCTCTGAAAGGTCTTTCAGACCTGTAAT
The DNA here is from genome assembly GCA_963931925.1 of Onchidella celtica. Classification (NCBI taxonomy): domain Eukaryota; kingdom Metazoa; phylum Mollusca; class Gastropoda; order Systellommatophora; family Onchidiidae; genus Onchidella; species Onchidella celtica. The sequence continues at coordinate 56,179,744 of OZ007573.1, forward strand.
AGTTTTATGAACTGTTTTTCTCATTTGCATGTCTTTGTATTGGACATCACTATTTCCTCCCTCGTTCTTTCCTCTTCCGTAACTTTTATTGTATCGTCTGTGTTTTATTTCTAACTCGAAGTTTTGCTGCACACATCTCTTTACTTTTACCATATTTTGACCTTGCTTCAAGCCTTGCCTCAAACTTACAGATTTTCCGTATTTTTTCAAATTTTTTTTTTTTCAATTTTCAATTTTGCCAATTTCTCGCCCTCCGATGATGGCATCTTAATGTCTAAATATTGTTTCTTCTTTTAATCACGCCCGACGATAAAGTTTGCATAAGTCTGATGCAAATTAAGAGGATACTGCATAGTAATATATCTAAGGAATTTGTAACTAATCCATAGCACTGGAAATTTCAGTTTAAATCAAAGCCGGTCATGGTGAGGAATGTATCTAAGATAAATCTCGGACATTCAAGAGATTTGACAGGTCTTGGCTTTCCAAGTAACAGAACTTTTCCAGAGTGCAGATTTATCAGCACGAGCCATCTCGAGACTTTTCAGACTCCTTTGTGTGTTTGTCGTTATCTAATCAAGGTCTGCCGTCCAGGTGTACGTTGTTGACACTGCTTGTGATCTTCACACTTAAACTTAACCCTGTGCGATCTTCGCCATCTTTTATCTATTCCTTTATAATAATAATAATGTATAGCATTTATATAGCGCATAAAATCCATTTAAAATGCTCTATGCGCTTTACAGAAACAACATGTCAACCACAGAGCAGAATGGAGCGCCTGCGAAGCGCTCAACACACTGCACTGCTTCTTTCTCTCTCCCTGTCTCGCTCACTCTCTCTCTCTCTACCTCTCTCTATCTCAGAGCAAATTGTGACGCAGCCTGTTAGGCGCAGTTCACAACTCACAACAGTTCACAACTCACAGCAGTTCACAACTCACATCAGTTCTCAACACACAACTCAAATAATATTTGAATATTTATTAATAACAATATATATTTAATAATGAATAATAAATTGTGTTGTTGCTGGTTGGGGGGGGGGGGGATGATATGGATAAAATTTAATCTATTAATTTCAATTTTCAATTTTGCCCGGGCAAAATGGGGGATATGATGGGGTAGATACTTGACTTTTGTGACTATTACAATGCAAAAATGTCATCTCATCTAAATATGTCTCTGATACGGGTACTACCCGGTGACTGTTATGAAACAATGCCAATGATCTTGCTCTTGTATTTTGTTTCTTCATCAGAAGTGACTGCAGTTCTATTTCGGGTAAATTTGGTGGGCTGGAGTAGTTGTGTAGTACATTTTATTTTCTAACATTGCTTCTTTCCTAGAGTGATTTGCTAAGCCCTTGTCGAATAAAGCCTGGTCAGGTATCCTTAGTGTAGTCCATACCTGTTACTATTCAGAATTCAATATTCTCCTATCTATTCAACTGATCTGTTCAACAGGATTTAGGATTATGTAATATTACCCAGTGGTCCCCCTTGGTTTTGTTGGGTTTTTTTGTTCACCAAGAACACCTTTCCCCGCCCTCCCTCGCTTAATTAAGCAACAAAAACTCAACAGAATCAAAACATATTTCGAAGTCGAATTAATCATTTCATGCAGTGTACACTGTCAAGTGGTTTGAACGTATTAATTAATTATCAAACTTATTTCTGGCAAGCGTGGCTAGTATTGGTGGTTTCAGGAGAATTTTCAGTGAAATGCTGATGCGGCCGCCATTGGTAGCAAGGCTATCTGAAATTTAAGACATTACCCACTATCGTAGAAAACAATTATCTCTATCTTCTTGGTAGAGAATAAACCGTGGGCGTGTCTCACCACAATCAAGATCTATGCGCCGGGACAATGCAGTGTGAGGGAATGGACAGACATAATTATGAAACCTCAGTTATGTCATAATTTTCGGTATGTCACATTCATCATTGCGTCTATTTGGTGATGAATATCCCGCCAGCTCGTCTGAAATTTTCAACCCAAGAATTCTCCAGAGGTACCTGGTTGTAGCAGTTACAGCTAACTGTAGCAAACAAATAAGTCTGATAATGTATGATTGGTGCCCTCGTTAGCTGTCACTGACTGTATTCACAAGCGAGATTAGCACAAGAAGTGAAGGCTAGTGACTGTTCAACAAAGGTGATTTAGATCTATGCCATCAGCAACATGCTCAGGCTTGATGGCGGTAGAAGAAGACTTTGACATTTTCCAGGCAATATCAATATTAGTCATTATTCAGAGCCATTTATTTCCATACATGTGTAGTTCTGATGGACATACGGAACCCTACCTTTGAGTATTGGAGCCATAATTATCTTTAAACTCGTAAATCTCCATTGGTGATACCTTTCATATCGTGAGTTCAAATATTGACCACTGAAATGATCCAGATTATCATTAAGATTTATCCCTTTTGTTGTAAGGTCATGAAAGTGATCAGCAAGCTGTCCTTTTGTAACAATGTCGATTTAGGAATTCGGACGACCTATAAAGAATGTCATGTAGCTTTATGGACTGAATAATTTATAACTTAATATTTACCAGGCGTTTGTATGTCGTATCCATGTTTCGTTTAGTGATAATTGGAGTTATGTTAGAAATCTACGTAAGGTTTATAAAGGGTCAGTTATGGGTCAGAGGTGTGGTGTAACTCGGGGTAACACGTGAGCTGGGGTTAAGCTTAGAATGATGGAAATCTAAAAGTAATAAGAACTGTACGCCAGTATCGACCAGGAGACAGTCAACATGCTTAAAATGTTTTAAATAGTTTGTATATAAATTTGCATGGTTCAACATTAAGTGACACCGTTTGATACTTGCTTTTACTTACATTAAATGAAGTAATCAATTAATGAAATGTTTCACTTAGATATTCAATACAATTTCTGGCTGAATTTTGGGGGACTCTATTTTGTAGCTGTCACGAAGCTTAAATTCAACTATCAAGCAGCTTTCATACAGTATAAACTTATATAAATTATGTACCCTTCACATGGGAAAGAAAATAGAACTGGACCAATGCTGCTCGAAGTTCAGGATGTTGTGCAAAAGAATTGATTCCGTGCCCTTAAAAAATGGAAAAGATATTACTTGGACAACCATAGATTATAACCTGGTCCACCGAAGTCATCAATACGTTGTGTTTTCGCTGAATCTCACCAAGATACATTGACACTGTAATATCTTTAATTAATTAAGCGAAAGAAAACACACAAGCCTTCAACAACAGCGAGACTTGTTATTTTTGCAAACATCACTAGTCAAATATTCGTGTCTGACCATGTGACTTCTCTGTGTCTTGCAGTTCTGGGAAGTGATCTCTGATGAGCATGGGATTGATCCAACTGGTACCTATCATGGCGACAGTGATCTGCAACTGGAGAGAGTCAACGTCTATTACAATGAGGCAACAGGTAAGTTACAGAACTTGTAGTTGCTTGATACACACCCTGAGGCTCACCTGAAACAGAATAAAACGGAGATGGGGTGATGAGGGAACGTGCAGCAAATTATTATTGACATTTTAACAACCTGAAAAGAGATGGAAGTTAAGATCGATGTAAATGAAGTCGATGAAAGTGACAGTTCTGATTACATAATGATATTCTAATGGAAATAGTAAAGAATGCGCGGGTGGATAACGCAGGAATGGGGATAAGAGGGAAATACTGCGCAAGACAACAATGGCATAGCTGGATAGTGCTTATAGACAGGAACGATACACTAATGACCTTTCTTTGTCGATTATCATCAACATTGTTTACTCAAGGGTACACTGCTAGAAAAAAATGTGAGAAAAGTAACCCAAACATATCTGACGGCCGGTTGGTGGTCCTATCATTCTGTTACATTATTGTGTCTGTCGTTTTGTTTCATCCTAGCACAATGTGGACATTATCGTGCCGCCGTACTTTTTCCAAACTCAAATCTCACACCAAAACAAATCTGACCCTATATTGCGTTTCTCCCCAGGCGGTAAATATGTACCACGAGCTATCCTGATCGACCTTGAACCTGGCACTATGGACAGTGTGAGATCTGGACCATTTGGTCAGATTTTCCGGCCGGATAATTTTGTGTTTGGTAAGTTCTGACTTAACCTAGTTATAAATTATGTCATTTGAGTTTAACTTATCATAGTGGGGAATTTTAATCAGAACAACCGAAGAGTGGTGAATCAGTCTGCTTATTTGATCATAGATGGGCCTTTAATTATTATTATTATTATTATTATTATTGTTATTATTATTATTATCATTATTATCATTTTTCGAGAAATGGACACCAGCCTGACAGTATCTTCTGATTTGGGCTTGATTTGTATTGTTTGTATTTTTACACTAACTGGAAGATAATTATATACCTTACCAATGATTAGGTCAAAGTGGAGCAGGTAACAACTGGGCCAAAGGTCACTACACGGAAGGGGCGGAGCTTATTGACAGCGCACTGGATGTGGTGCGCAAAGAGGCTGAAGGGTGCGATTGTGTGCAGGGTTTCCAGGTAAAACAACAAAAACAAAAACATGTTAAAGATTTTTTTTTTAAAGCGGATAGAGACAGTGACTTCCAAAAGTAAACCTGGCATATTCTGTAAATCTTTAGTCTTTTAATGTGCACAATACTCATGGAACTTACAAGAACAGATCTAGTATCAATGTTTCTCTTTTAACTCGGAACTTAACAAACATTGCAATTTAAAAGCTATGGCGAGTTTAATAGTATATAGCAAAACGAATGTAAGATACATAATAATGCATGCTGGTAATTATAGTATATTATCTTAAATTATTCTCCATTAACTGTCTCCCTCAGCTGACCCACTCTCTGGGAGGAGGTACCGGGGCAGGGATGGGCACACTGCTCATCAGTAAGATCAGGGAAGAGTACCCTGACAGGATGATGAACACTTTCTCTGTAGTACCCAGTCCTAAGGTCAGTTATCCACTCTTTTGCAGACTGATGTTCTCAGATGCCATTGCTAGCTAAGTGTTAATGCTTTCTTTTTCATTTACCTTTTTGAGATAATCATAATTCCAGAAAACTAGCCAAAAGCCGTGTTTTCATGTGTGCGAAACCGTAAATAGCAACGGAAACGTCAAAAACCCATCAGGTAGTGAAAAGAAAAACAGAGAGTTTCCATGTACTGTTTCCTCATACATGAGGACACTCTTTTGATTTCACTGTTTGATTTATGTTATTTTTTTTTTACATTTTCCTTGTTTGCCGTTTCTGTACACATGAAAACCCGGCTTAAGAAGGTACAGAACGTCACCCACAGATACAAATTAAAAACTGAAGCTCAGGGTCGAATCTTCAATACGAAATACTAAAACGAACATACAACTCTGTCATAAACAATGTAAAATCAAGAAGCAGGAAAACGGAGGTATCGCGAAACTGTCAAGTACTCACCATTTTGAAAGGCAACATTTTTCCATTCATGTAAAAAGTAGCAGATTCTACAATGCAATGTCAAGACCGGAAGGCACGTTGATCGTAAGTTCCCAACCCAGACCACAAGTTCAGTAACTGTGTTATCCTAAATATGCCCAGGTTTCTGACACGGTTGTGGAACCATACAACGCCACTCTGTCAGTTCACCAGTTGGTTGAAAACACGGATGAGACTTACTGTATCGACAACGAGGCTTTGTACGACATCTGTTTCCGGACACTGAAGCTGACCACTCCCACCTATGGTGACCTCAACCATCTGATCTCTGCCACCATGTCAGGTGTCACCACCTGTCTCAGATTCCCAGGTAAACAATCCCATGGACAACAACAACAAAACTATCCAATACCTCAACAAACACAAGTAACAGTACAACAACAACCGCATGCAAGCTAAGGCGTGGGGATAATCAACATGTTTCTATATACGTACTGTAATCATGCAAAATTCACCTACAGTTATTCTGGCAGTCAGAACCAATGTTCTGTCTGGAATTAATGGTAGAAGCCCCCCCCCCTCCCCCCCCCCAAAACGTTAATGGAAGCAGGATTACCTGGAGCCTCGAAAACTTACCATCAAACAGTATCATTTTGTGAAAGATGGTGAAAGAATGCCTATGGCATAATATCAAAATGTCAAAGACCATGCCACCTTGACTAATAGAAATGTTCACTTTTAATACACGTTTCACATTTCAGGCCAATTGAATGCGGATCTCCGAAAGATTGCAGTCAACATGGTTCCTTTCCCTCGCCTTCACTTCTTCATGCCTGGATTTGCTCCCCTGACGTCCAGGGGCAGTCAACAATATCGGTAAAAATCCCTCTTCTATGCCCATTGTCGCGATGTGGGTTACATGGGGATATTTCGACTGACACTCTTTCGAGGTCCGCTCCCACAATCGACGAACACACAAAAATAAACACTTGCACTCCAGAAACCAAACAAATCAATTGCTTTCAATTTTAGCAGAACTGTAGAGCAGTTTAATTACAGGAATTAATGTAACAAATATAATTATAAATATATATATCAATTCCAAGGCAACTGAATCTAACTAATGGAACTACAGCTTTTATAAAGACTAACGAATTCAATCTAACTACTTGCAGGTCATATGAGTTATATGGCAAATAGAATCCGCGCACGTGGCGACAGATTTAACAGTTTAAATTCTATTAATTCAATGAGACATGTTATGATGTGGACATTTCCTTTAGACACGCCATGGAGAATGCTTGTACAACCATGCGTTGTCTGGCGGTAGCTCTGAAACTGTCTTCAAAAGTAAGTAGAACGGTTCACTTTCATCATTACAAATTAGTATAGACTCTCACCATGCGGCCCTCACTGGGAGTGAGAGCGCTGGATGTAAACGCTGTGGGTTTATATCAAACCAAGTAGCTTAGGCTCTGGAGCTTTAAATCAGGCCCCTCACAATGGACTGCTCAACTGCGTCTCCATGTCCCTCATCTGGCTGAGGACTATCGCCGTCCACCTCGTAAATGGATTTTCTACATGTGGCCCAGAACTAAGTTCTGTATGGCCTTAAATACTGGACTGCATCTGCAGCTTACCGTCTAATTCCTGGATTGTGATTGGTGCAACCACTTCTAGCTCAGCTGCCGAACTGAGTTATTTTAAGTAACAGCCCTACGCAACGACCTTGGGTCGACATCAAAGGTCGAATTACTTCAATACAATATAATATAAATTTTATAGCAATAAATTCTTAACATGTTCAAAACCCCGAGCTTTTACTCTGGATCACGGTTTTTCTGTACGTCAACAGACGTCTCGATAACATTTGATTCCTACTCACCCCTTCCCTCTTTACTACCCCTAGTTCAAAACACGAGATACAACAAGTGCTCAGTCATGCACACCTACGCTGTCCCTCTATCCTTCCCCACCTTCTGTCTATCTATCAGGGAAAAAACTGTTCAAAACACATTGTTTACGAGACCAGCTCAAGGCCAAGTTATGCTGGCTCGTACAATAATTACGTTTCTAAAAATTACCTACCGCTCTCGCAAAAACTTACTCCCATGAATTAAATCTGCTCTTGACACCCATACATAATTTCCTTTGTGTCAATCTGTCCTGTTTCACCTTTTTCCTTCCTCCATCTGTTTCTCCCTTCAGTTATTTTCTTTTCTTTAACTTCCAGTGCTCTAATTCATTCAGTCCTTTACCCTTTAAGTGTCCACCATAATTTTCAAGCCATTTCGGCCTACATGTAGCACAATAATGATATTTGTCTTTTCCCACCCCGAGAGAGTGGAGATCTTTGTTTCTAGAGGGTCTCAGCTTATGACTTTCAGCTCTCGAGATTTCTTCTATCCCCTCTGCTCCCCCCCCCCCCCTAAAAAAAGAAACCAGAACAAAACATTAGCAGTATTTTTAATTAAGAGTCTGTGATACAGAAATAAACAGTGAGATATATATAATAAAAGAATAATGTCTATAAATCAGTACGTGTTCAGAATGACAAGTGTAATTACACACTCGTGATTATCGAAGATATTTCAGCCACGTATTATTTGAAAAAAACAACAACCAAAAAGCACTTTATTGATATATCTTGACCCTCACGTCCACCCCCCCCCCTCCCAACCTCCGTTCACACTGCCCTGTCCCACCAGAGCCCTGACAGTACCGGAGCTGACCCAGCAAATGTTTGACGCCAAGAACATGATGGCGGCCTGTGACCCACGTCATGGTCGGTACCTGACTGCCACTGCCATGTTCAGGGGTCGCATGTCCATGAAAGGTGAGAACCACTCTTCCTGACAAACTCTCTCTCTCACACACACACATGCACACACACACACCACACACACACACAAATACTCAATTTCCCCCCCCCCCTCATTATTCTCAAACAATTTGCCATTTCTTGATTTCATAATTTCCTGTCAATCGAAATTTTTGTTCCATGTCAATCAAAATTGAAATAGGGAAGTAGAGTCTGGTTGGTCACAGTGAGTGTCGTGATTTCGCCATTCGTAAAAAAAAAGAAGAATAAATGAACACCTCTTTAATCATAGAATTCTTACTAATGATGCACCCACACACCCACACACATATACACACACATACATGCACATACACATACATTCACTCGCCCACACACCCACACACACCCACTCCCACCCCCTGCTCTCCCCTGAACTTGAGGGCTAAAAGCCAGCCCAAAGTAAGATAACGACAACCTCCTCAGAACAGTCCTTATAGACAGCGGTGTATTTATTTGCTAGACTATTATCAGGTCATACGTACTTTCATACTTATCTATTTACTCATTTAACTAGCCACTTTGAACTAGGCTTCTCTACGTATTTATTGGGAACCCACCTATATGGAAACCTTTTTGAAGAAGGTTTTTTGGTGTTTTTTTTTTTAATCTCCGTAAATTTTATAAAATACACCAGACCTATTAAGTGATCTCCAATCACTGAGTCATGCACGAAATGAATGCATTGCATTTGAATCTGAGCCAAAAAAAAAAAAAAAACCGCGAAAGCCCCAACTCAAACTCAAACTGAAAACTTCCACACACCTCTCTCCCCCCTCCATACTCCACCACACACAAAACACCTGCCCAGACGACATACAAGCGCTGGCATGCGAAAGTCCTACTTTTTTTCTGGTTTGTTTTCACTCCATCCGTTAAAGTTGTGATCACAGCATAATCTTACCATCTCATTGAAACGGTTCCTCCCTAATAATTGTCATGTTGTGAAACAGGGCAGCAAGAAGTTTGACTTACCTCAACTTTAGAGAAATAATTAGTCCTTCGTTTACCGTACGACTCATAGGTATTTTTATAACCGTATTGTGACAAGGGGAGTAACCATTACTTTATCCATTTATATAAAATATTAACCTCATTATGTCCCTTGTCCAAATCTGTCTTCTTGATTAGTTCTGCCTTCGTCTGACATCATTATGCGATACTGTTCAGATTGGTCGAATCGAACTCTTGAATATCACACACACAGGTTGCTATGTCACGCTGTGTGCGAATGTTGGGTGGCTTTTTTCCAAAACTTCGGAATTCAAAAATAGGAAGGGGAAACAAAAGAAAATTAGAAAAACAGACTTAATGAGAAAGAAAAAAAATTAGAAACACATACTTTGTGAGAGAAAAAGAAAATGGAAGAACTGATTTAAGAACAATAAGTGCACACACACACACGTACCTACAATCGAGTGCACGCACATTCATGCTGTCAAACTGGAATATTATTGAACCAAGGTCTTTTACTTACCATAATATTATATTGTATCTACTGAAGGAGTGAGCAAGCAGCCGGCTGAAGTGGTCATTAGACTAAAAAAAACTTCAATAATATTAGACCAATCTGCCGATCTCTTTTACACACAGTTTTACATTTAGTTGGTGGAAAAAGGGACACCACCCCCCCCCCCTTCCCTTCTCCCAAATCTAGAGAAGTAATTAGTCAACATGTAGTAGACGCAGTGACACATGAAATACATAATTAGGCCTATTATTGTAACCCTGATGAATAAATATAGCTGATGCTTATGGGGAGAGAGGGAGGGGGAGGGAAAGAGAAAGACTAAGATAGCGAGCGAGATGAACAGAGAGAGAGAGAGAGAGAGAGAGAGAGAGAGTCGGAAAGAGAGAGAGAAAGGAGCGAGACAGAGAGACGGAAACAGAGCGAGAGGGGAAGAGAGAGTGAGAGAGAAAGACTAAAACAGAGAGGAGAGAGAGAGAGAGAGAGAGTCGGAAAGAGAGAGAGAAAGGAGCGAGACAGAGAGACGAAAACAGAGCGAGAGGGGAAGAGTGAGTGAGAGAGAAAGACTAAAACAGAGAGGAGAGAGAGAAGGACGGGGGAGAAGAGAGAAAGAAAGACTAAAACAGAGAGAGAGAGAGAGAGAGAGAGAGAGAGAGAGAGAGAGAGAGAGACTGAAGTAATTACCCCAAAATTCACAAGTGTTAGAATGAAGAAAAACACAAACAAACAAACAAAAAATTGTAACCACCCAGGTCCTGAGAGGTAAATCACAACTCCGGTCAGTGTAACTGGACCTACGAATATCCGATTTCCACTCCAATGTACGAATCTGTGACCAGCACTTACACTGGTTACTTCATCAGCACCTGTTGGCGTAGTTCTGTGGAGCAAGAGAAGATTCAGTCGCGTGTTGTTTACTCGTGTGAGCCCTTGACCTCCCTTGGTGAGTAGTAATTCTCACGTGAAGAGCCCTCACAGGCATCAGATTAGGAGAAGCCAGACTTGTTTTCTCTCTCTTCAGGGCTATTCTTAGTTCAACATTTGACTGCCTGAGGCTTGAGGGATCTAAAATTAATTACAGGCCATTTCTTGTTTAACCTTATCGACATCTCAGTCCACTGGAGTAAGGGATAATTTGAAAAGAAAATGTCAGTCAGTGGCAAATTGCAAGAGAAGTATGGGGCGAAGCGGAGAGGAACTGGATAACAAAAAACATCCAGTTTTCTTTTTTCTTAAGGCAGATCTTGGAATGCCCGTAGCGACAACGGAACGTGGTTTTTCTTCTATAGTAGAGACTGGACAACTCCAGGAGCCAATATTGGAGATATTTTTGTAGCACGAGGCCTTAAGCTGGGTTCTTGTGCACGGACATAGAAACGTGAAAAGCACTTCAAGTAGTGCAATGGAAAGAATATTTTCATGTATACTTAAAGGCTGTTTCCGTATACATGGAAACAAGCTTTCTTTTTACCACTTATGGATTTTTTTACGTTTCCGTTTGCGTTTCCGTACCCATGAAAACACAAGCTTTAAGATGGGTTTTTATGTGTACGGAAACGGCAAACGGAGCGACAAAAATCCCTCAAGTAGCGAAATGGAGAGAATGTTTCCGTACACATGGAAACACTCTTTCTTTGTACTCTGCGCCGGATTTTTGTCGTTTCCATTGCCGTTTCGGATCCCGTACACTTGAAAACAAGGCTTTGCATACTGTTCTGGCACCACGCTTTGTCAGTAGGCAGATCACACATTCAGTGAGCTGTACAAATATTTTGGAAACAATATGTCGGGATGAGTGCTTTTTCCATGGGAATTCTGTCTCTCTCATTCTCTTTCTGTCCATCCAACCTATTCATCTGTCTGTCTGTATTCTGTCTGTCTGTCTGGCTGGCTGGCTGGCTGGCTGGTCACAATGTATATGATAAATCTCTCAAATAATTACTTGTCTATGGATTATGTGTGTTTTCAGTGGCAACGAAAATATCAAATATCATGAAACAGTATAATAACACATTATTACTATTATCATAGTTTAAAGTTCGATCACTGCCATCATTGTCTCTTTCATTGGACGGTTTCCAGAGGTTGACGAGCAGATATTGAACGTCCAGAACAAGAATTCCTCATACTTCGTGGAGTGGATCCCCAACAACGTGAAAACTGCTGTGTGTGACATTCCACCCCGGGGGCTCAAGATGTCTGCAACTTTCATCGGTAACACCACGGCCATCCAGGAACTTTTTAAACGTGTCTCAGAGCAGTTCACAGGTGGGTTGATCCCCAGGTGCTGGAAGTGTCGGGCGTGGTTTTAATAACACACTTTATCTGACATAATTAAAAAATGTTTAAAAAACGTGTTATAGCGTTAAGTGAACAGAGTCAAAAAGTGGCAAAAAGAAAACGTTGTATGTTGGAAAGCCTGGCGTAAAAAGTAATATAGATACGATACAATAAAACGGAAACAACTGTTCACAAGACCTAAACGACAATTTTATTTATTATTGCTCATGTGAAGACACCGATTTCGCCAAGCCCCAAGTAGAAACAAACTACAAGAAAGCCATGCAGTAATTAATCTCTAGGCTGGGCTTTGCGAAGTACAATTTGATTTTGATTCTGGTCGTATTTTCACTTTGCGCCAAGCCCTGCAGTAACCCCACCCCTGCCGCTTACATAGAATCTGCGTGTATCTGACACAAACAAGAGATTTTTCGCCTGTTCACTTTGCAATGTGACAACTCGTGTGGCTGAGTTCAATACTGTATCTATTATTATACCAGTGCACGTCATGCCTGGTATGAGTGTCTTTGAAAAGATATCTCCCCATTTTCCCTTAAAAATAATGAAAAAGAAAACAAAATGCAGCTAAATTCAGCTACATAAATGGAGATGTTTACTGAAGAACGCATGGCTTATAATCGATGATTTTCTACTTAGTGACTCCAGTGTCAGGAAAAACGTGTGTCTATGTCAGGGGCAGACCTAGATGTACTACGGAAAGCTCTGACCCCTCAAACCCAAGGAAACAAAAACAAAAAGGCCCAATAAAGGTCACCTGAAAGAAACAAATATGTCCCAACAAACTTTATACTAGTTAAAAATAATGACTCCCTATGTACCATCACCACATCTTAGATCATATGCAGACACTAAAATGTTTAAAATTCCCAAGATGTCCTTTAAGACAATGGGTAAAATTTTCTTTTCAAGGGCCGCAGATTTGGAATTCTCTGCCTCTGTCTTTGAGAGAGACTGAAAATTTTTATGACTTTTAAACATCAGCTGAAGAGTCATCTTTTTACACTCTGAATGTCCATCAAGCTTTTGTTGTTTTTTTCCCCTGTGTATTGTGTGTGATTTACATGATATAAATATTGTAAATCGCTTAAAGCCCGGTTGCTAACGGGATGAAGCGTTATATTAAATGCTATGTATTATTATTTTCGTTGATAATAATGTTAAGAGCGTAAACTGTTATGTAGTATTGCCTTGTCAGAATTCAGTCTATAGCGCGTTCCAGTAAGGCCAGGCACATACGAGTGATATTTTTAGTTCCCCAGTCCGAGAAACGATTTACTTACTGGTAATTAAACAGTTACTTTTCACTTTGCAGGTTAAAAACTAACCCGTGTGCTCATCCACTCCGGGAACTAAACAGTTTCTCGGACCGGGCAACTAAACAATCACTCCTGTGCGACTGGCTTTAGGCTAGGCTCGCACATGCGACTTTGTTGTGATAAACTCACGTCGAATTTTTTTAATATAGGTGAATGAATGGAGATACGTTCATATGCGAGACTTGGTCTCGTTACAGAGTCAAAGGAAACATCAAACTAAGTATGGACTGCAAGCCGCATGATTGTGCGAGCCATGAGTTATGCGGCAGAGATTTGAATGTAAAAATTGAATGGTCTCAGATCGAGAGCCATTGGTAAACTGTAGTAATTCGGATTTTATAAAATTTTCAAAAAACTTTCTTATAAGACTTAAAATTTATGTTTATTAAAAAAAGAAAAAAAAAACGTATTTAAATTTTCAATTTTCAAAATTCAAACACCAATCTATAACATTACACACCCTACGGACGTTCAAGGCTAATGCCAAATATCTCAATTAAAAAAAAAAAAAGTCAAGTTACATTAGCATACCATGTGGCCCACGATATCAGAATGATACAGTTTTAAATGTGGTCGGTCATTCCAAATTTCATCCTGACGCATAGATAGATCCGAAAGAAAGAGAGATAAGCAAGCAAAATTTGAGTAATTGGTGATAGTATTAGCAATCTTTCACAATGTCACCCTGCTTTTGGCTGAACAAATGATTAGACAAACAGACATCTGTCTATTAATAGACAGACAGACAGAGAGATAGACATACAGACAGATAAACACACAGATAGTCAGAAAGGTGGACGGACAGACAGACAGACCACAAATAGATAGATAGATAGATAGATAGATAGATAGATAGATAGATAGATAGATAGATAGATAGATAGATAGATAGATAGATAGATAGATAGATAGATAGATAGATAGATAGATAGATAGACGAAAGCACTTTTCCAGTTATGAAAACAATAACATGTGTACAGTTCCAGTCTCCAGGAAATATGTCGCATATCGATCGACTCAATTCTTTAGTCCACATGTCTGTTTGTCTGACTATGTGTTTGCCAATGGTATCCTGAGGTGGTGAGTCATGCCCCACCCCTGGGCAGTTGTCCAAGCTTCGATCTAGTTCCCTGTAAAGGCGTGAGTGTCTGCTGGGGACAAGATTTAGTGTCTAAGTATGGCGTGATTCGAACAGTGTTCTTTTACTTAGTCTCCCCGCGGCATTTTCATTTTCAAAAGTATTAGAATAACGATTACAAAGGCGGTATTTAACGACGTTTTTAATGACAACGCCAGTGAAGGACGGAGATAGCTGCAACAGAAGAGAATAACAACAACAACAACATAGCAGCAAAAAAAAAGCAAACAAACAACGAAATAATGTAGCAACGAGTATATTATTACGTAATCCAAATTGATTTTTACTTATTATATCTCTGTAGATATTGTCTAATCTGATGGAGCTTGCTTTTCCAAGAATTGTGATACCAAATTTATTATTTTTGTCACAAAGGCTTTGAAAGTTATGACATTTTCAAAAGTGAAAAAAACACCTCAAATTTGCTACCTTTTTTTCAGATTACACTATATTAGTTATTATTTATTGCAAGTAGCTTTTGACATATCAACTGTTTTCAACTTTTTTTTTTTTTTGTTGTTTTGCCATACGCTGAACATCGAGTGGTTGGACATGAAATTTTAGAGATCTTTTATTTTTCATTTTATCTTATTTTATTTATTTTGAATGTAAACCATGAGATTTTATATAAAAACATTTTTTCTGATATTGCGAATACCAAATACTGAAGTATGAAGATAACACACGCACGAGGAGTGAAATGATATCATTAAATTTATCCTGCTTTTATGTGTAGGAGAGTTTTCGCACGGTCATGCCGATCTGCTACCAGCCAGACAGCTTAAACAAATGGCTTTTTGATTTCCACACCTCAGTTGTACAGATGGTTAGTGCAAAAAACACGTTTTGTGCACGTCGGAAAAGTCGGGTTTTCATTTCACAGATGGCCCTCAAGAGAGGTTTATTTCCTTCCATTGTTCTTTAATGAATGATGTTGTCGATGGTAGGTCTTTATTTAGGGAGGTTCGCTGCCCTTAGCATTTATACCTGGTTTTTCTCGTTCTTGCTTATTTCTCGTTTGTTTGTTCTGTTTTTATTCATTTCTTGCCCCTTTTCTGCCAGGAATCCGCTTCCTCTTCCTCTTCTTCTTCTTCTACTGCTTCTTTTTTTTTTTTTTTCAGTTCTTCCTTTCCTCTTTTTTCTTCATTTTCTTCTTCCTAGCCCTAGAAAGGGCTGTTTTGCCAGGCGCCTAAAAGAATGGATTGAGACCGAGCAGTGAGTTGCTACTGGGGAAGGTTTGCGGTGGGGGTTATGGGTTAATTGTGTGTCATATGGGCGGAGACAAATGCCGCGGGAGTTCACGCCGAAGTCTTAGGATGTTTACCAGACTGTAAATTATGTACACTCGATTATGGTAAACTATCGTAACTCGACATTTTTCAAATATTGACATATTTGGCCTTTTTTTTTCCCCTGACAACCTGCAGGCTGTGTCATAAATTGGGACTTTAATTTTGAAAACTAAAGGTTGGTGAAAACATTTTTTTAATATATATATATATCGTTACTATTAAGTCTGATAAAGAGATTGATTCAGTTCTTGGCTTCCGCTGAAAAATTGGTAAAACCCGAGTTACGCTAGTTTATCACGTGGCCTTCGAATTACGAAACGTGTACATGAAAAGTGTACATATCGTGATCTTCTTGTTTGTTGTATCTCCATTTGCTGAAAAACTGGGGATCTTTTAGTATGTAGAAGTGTTATAACAAGTTAAAAATGCACACTTTGACACGACTTGTTTTAAATACGTCGTGGCATTTATCAAGCTTTTTCACAGTTCGGATTTATTCTAACTCCTTATCATAATACCAAAACCCGCAAACTTTTAACGTTGATTTTCTCAGTTGTGCAAAAAGTGGACTTGGAATATACAAGAACCAAGATGGCGATATCTACCAATCCTTAATATCCAGACCCGTAAGACGAGGGAACGGCATGAATTCACGTTAGTCAGTGTATCCATACCCAGCGTGTGGGGCCCCGCTCCTGGGGCTGAGGACTTAATACACTGAGTGGCGAGTTTGAGTTTAAGTTTGGGTCTCACGCCGGGTCTGCATGAGGGTAGCCACACAAAGGCCACCGAATTCGGTCACCGAGCCACTAGGCGCTTTAGGTGAGAAGAATTGCACTATATAAACGGATCGAATGTAGGTAGGCTCTATATAGGGGGCCAACAGCACTATGCTGAGGCCCCCGACAAACAAAAGAACTCATCCCGGTAGGCTCTATGTGCCAGTTGTTGAAATTATATAGTGCAATTCTTCTCACCTAAAGCGCCTAGTGGCTCGGTGACCGAATTCGGTGGCCTTTTTGTGGCTACCCTAAGAACGGCAACTTTGTGCCTATCACTTTCTGCGTGAGTACTTATTTTATGTTTCGTACTGAGAGCTTCTAAATTTCACAAAATAATAGAGTTAAGCAGTTCCGTATAAATTTTATCACATTGATGAAATTCTAAAAAGTTGTTTTACATGGATCTGAAAAAGGTTTTGTAAAATGATGTAACAGTTTTTAAATCAAATTGTATTATCTTAACCTCTCTCAGAAAGGACGATACGCGTGGCTGACACAACAAATCTGAATCAGTAACACTGTTTAAGAAGAAAAGGGAGAAGGTTCAATGCGTAGAATCTGCTCTGAGTCAGGTATCACGTCATTTAGTCCGGTCTGATTCATTCTGATCCTTGGTGAGTGTTGACTAATGGCCCTTTCAGAATGACGTCATCCACATGTCAGTGATAAAATTGTCCAGGGGACGACAACTTTTAATGTTTAGTGTGCAGTGTGATCAGCGTATATTTTTGTGTGTACGATGTGCCTTGTGCGTTCCAAAGGTGGACATGACATTAACTTATTCATCTGTACGCGATGTTGGAGAGTCTGCCAGTTCTTCCTGCAGAAGAATGATATTAGATTTAATAAACGGCCGCCTTGGTGTATATTGAACATTGAAAAGAATAAACTTTATGATGATGACCTTTGCTTTTATTACTAATCAAAGCACAGTAAGGCATTCTTTTTGTTGGTGACGTACCTGGGTTATGATTTGAATTTAAGTAAATACAGGCAGAGATACAGTGAAAAACCTAATGGTTGTTTTTAATGGGAAGAAGTTATAATAATATTAATAATAATAATAATAAGAAGAAGAAGAATATATAGCATTTATACAGCGCTTGAGCTTGTTAACAACCGGGCTCTATGCGCTTTACAACTTTATATCATATAAATCATACATACAATACACAGGCATATAAAAAAAAAATTGGATGGACATTCAGAATGTAAAATTATGACTCTTCAGCTGATGTTTAAAGGTCATAAAATGTTCAGTCTCTCTCCAAGACAGGGGCATAGAATTCCAAATCTGAGGCCCTTGTACAGAAAACGATTTTCACCCACGGTCTTTAGGGATATGTCAGGAATTTTTAAATTTTTAGTGTCTGCAGATAATCTAAAATTCTAACTTTTAAGTCATGAGACATTTTCCAGCAGACATAAGTTGTAAGCCATCTTTCCTCAACTTAGACCTGTGCATTCTTATCATGATTTCCTCCTGTGTTCTCCATGTGATGAAACTATCTCTAGATGATGTTTGTATCAACACATGCATGGGTTTTCCCCACTATTCCTCTTCCTCCGTGCCACCCTGCCCTAGCTCTGCCATGCCCCTGGCCTGCTCTAAAAAGTCTTGCTAACCCGCCAGAGTTGCCCTATCTGAGTTATTGATTTGGCCCGTCCACTCCACAGCCATGTTCAGACGCAAGGCTTTCCTACACTGGTACACGGGTGAGGGCATGGATGAGATGGAGTTTACAGAGGCGGAATCCAACATGAATGATCTGGTCTCTGAATATCAGCAGTATCAGGTATACGCCTATGTCAGTGCAGTAAAGTGTCTGTGTTCGTGCGTGTATGTGTATATTATGATTGTGTACGTGTGTGTACGTTCACGTAGGAGATAATTTTCCCTGTCCGATGGCGAAGGGTGGAGGAAGGATAGAAAAGGAGAGAGAGGGTGGAGATGAAAGGGTGGCGGTGTCCAGTACTGGAGGATTTGGTCACCGAAGATCAACAATAATTCTGTCTTTTCGAATGTTTAGGAGCTCTGCCTTCATGTTCATTTAGGAGCATTATCTGTCTCTTTGCATGGCTGTATAGGAGTATGTGTGTAGAATGTATATGTTTGTCTATGGGCGAATACGCGCAGGGTGCTATTTCCCGGTTTGAATTTATGTGGAAGGCTGCATGTAAATACACACAATCTAAAAAATGAAAGACTTTTGGCAGAGCTAGACTAGGAGATATTCAGAGAGAAATTATGATGTATTTGTTCCGCAATCATTCGCTCCTAATACATTTTCAGGGAAATCGTAATTGTCTTTGGGAACAATACAGTTTGCATGCTGTCCTGCATAGTTTGGGGCTTATTATGCAAGTAAAATAATTTGTATGCATCAACTTGTATAATGTAGCAGCCAGCAGATAAAACATTGCGAAATGCGCCCATCACATTTTTGGAAATACATTAGGCATACGAGCACTAGTCTGAACTGATGCAAAATAAAGCATCATTGGAATTCAAATTGGTTTGGCTATTGTTTAGTTTGTGTCTGGCGACAGGCCAAACGCTACAGATGTAGCGCCCAGGAAGAATTATGCGAACTAGCTAAAGCGCCGTTCCCAGATCGGTGATCAAGTAGTCATAAGGAAAGTTCCAGTCATCCTTTTGCCCTTCTACACGATGAACGTTTTTTTCTTTTCTTTTTTTTGCGGCTAGAAGAAAAACATTCATAATTAATGGTCTTAAAGACTGAATTTTGTCCAAAATGGACCTGTCCACGTAACTTAGCATCAAACATCGGGGTAGTTCACAAAGTTTCATAATTTTTGGGTCACGTAGTCACAAAGGTTTAGGTGCTTACGTAGTCAATTTTTCAATCTCTAGTTCCGTTATAGTACGATGCCTTGTTTTCTTTTCTAAAGGGAAAGAAAATGAGCGTTGGTAAAACAGAGAATGGAGGTATTTTGGGCGTGTTGGCTTTGAACATGCAAGCATTTTTCTCAGCAAATAGGTCCAAGTCTTTGAGTTTCTAATCATATTATCATTCTGTAAATTGTTCAAAGTACTGGATTATTTTATTTTCTATGGTTTGGTTCTCTGCTTTAATATATGGCCCTTGATCTAAGTGTGGACTGAATGTATAGACTGCATTGTGACATGAAAGTATGAACCCCAGGTTGTGATCTACCAAACAAGTCATCAGGAATAATAACGGATCTTCCTGTGTCTGTTTAACTGCCCATATGACGAAACTGATGGACTGTTTTAGTATGAATGAATAGAGAAATGCTATAAGCATTTTCATGATTACCATTAATTTTTCGTCCTAATTTTGAAACTCTGCATCACACGAGAGCTGCATGGAATGCCAATTATTGCACTAAGGATCAAATTTCCCACTTTTCAGAACAACAAAATGTGCTGTTGCGTGTGTTTTTGTTTTTGTTTTGTTTTGAAACAAAATAATTAGTATGTACATTATCTGTGGGCTTGAACAACAACCAGCCAATCAATATTTGCTATCGCTAAGTCGTTAGTCCACAGACCTGGAACACAACGATGATTGTCGCCGAACAGAAACTGCCATTTCCATCTCAGTAGAGAATTAAAAAAATTGTTCCCCTGTATTTCTCTATTATTAATTTTATTTCGCAACCATCAGTGAGAATTCCCGACACGTTCAGCAACATAAAATGAGAAGGAATCGTTTTCATCCTACGGTTTCCAGCCATAAACTTCTTTACATTATTTGAAATCGATTCTCTACGGCGACATTTCAGATCTTGATGGCAACATTAAATGACACTCAAATTATCGAATACTCTGGTATCGCCCTAGTAGTCTGAAAACAGCAACTACCACAGTGTCGTGGCTACAGATTCAAATTAAATTGAAGTGACAAAGTAAGCTGATAAAGAGGATTCAATTTCAGTTTAAATAATCTAATAAAAAAAACCCAAAATGGCGACATCAACTTGGTACGAACGCTTTCCCCCTCCCCGGAGTGTCCCTGGGCAGTGTTCAACCTTTTAAAGGATTTGCATCTCATACATTTAATGTGCCCTTGATATGTCTGGATTTTTCAGGACGCCACGGCAGAGGAAGAAGGAGAGTTTGAAGAGGAAGAGGCTGAAGGAGAGGCTGTGTAAACCGCAGGACCGAGGCCGCGCACACGGACGCAACATCAGCATCATCATCGCCATCATCATCATTTGAATGTCAATGACAGCAACCCAAACGTCAACAGGGTGTCCATTGTTATGACCAACGAACTGCAAATCCTTACAATCCCTGAGAAGATTTATCTTTTATTATTTGTTTATAATATTTTCATTTTCACATTCACTGCCATTGTGAATCTGTCCCGCTACTGTGTTTAGGTCTTTTGGTTAGAAAGTTCACTGCCATTGTGAATCTGTCCCGCTACTGTGTTTAGGTCTTTTGGTTAGAAAGTTCGCTGCCATTGTGAATCTGTCCCGCTACTGTGTTTAGGTCTTTTGGTTAGAAAGTTCGCTGCCATTGTGAATCTGTCCCGCTACTGTGTTTAGGTCTTTTGGTTAGAAAGTTCGCTGCCATTGTGAATCTGTCCCGCTACTGTGTTTAGGTCTTTTGGTTAGAAAGTTCGCTGCCATTGGTATTTACACTTCACTTTTCTTGTTTTTATGCGTTTTTGTGGTAGGAATAAATTTTTAGAATTTTGCCCGGGCAACGGCCTTGCTCGACCTGCACTTCTCGACTTTCAACTGCCGAGATATCTTTAACATGTGCAATGTGCACACGGGCCCTCCGAATTTTTCGTTCTTATCCGAGAAGACTATTATACTCGATCCTACCTACCATAGGATCAAGGACAGGAATTTTTCGTCCGAAAAAAAAAAAATCCAACATGCTTGCACTGACCAGGGATCGAACCCCGTACCTTCGGCATGAAAGGCGAGTACCTTGCCCCTAGATCACCGTGCCCCCCTAAGTACATAAATCGCCCTACATAAAGACCCTGGATTTAAAGTAGATGGAAACCAGGCGGTTTTAAGAGGAAAGACAACGATGGATTTTATCGACATTTTCAAACAGTCTGGACATGGACATTATTTCTATTTCAATTGCAGGGCAATTTTAGCAGTTTCCATGGCAACTGGAATGCCGTAGGGAAATGCATTGTCTTAGTAGTTTAAAACATAAAATCGAATTGCCTTTAGACACTAAAAACAAACATTATTCCTATTGTTACATTGTCATTATTATTAACTACTATTTATTATAATTATTACTACCATTATAATTGTTTATTATAATTATCATCATTATCAGTTTACATTTTGAATGTTATAACGAGTTAGAATGTGGATTTCAGACTGTGGTAGCTAAAATCAAATCACACTTCAGAGAAAGCGGTGGACTGTTCTGGACTGTTCAACAAAACAAGAGGAAAAATAAATCCTTAAAATACTATAGCAGTGCCTAATTTCATAATATAAGCAATTCCCAGAATGTGTGAACAGGTGACCCATCACCTCACAGGTCCAGGTACTTACAAAGGATATTAGAGCCCAGCATTTTATCAACCCCAAACAGTATCCATTTGTTACACTGTGAAATAAGAAGCCTGTTGTCAAGGACGCCGTTTCCATTTACCAACACATTCCTAAGTACACTAGCTCGTCAGTTTATGCAATATTAATTAATCAGCTATGGGGATTCTGTTTTTTTGAATAAGACTTGTACATTGTTTGGCCTATTCTCCAGCCTGCATAGTCCGTTCCTGTCCTTGAACCTTCGCGTGAAATTCCTCTCAGAATAGCAAATAGATCTACTTCATCATTGTCACAAAATATGTTTGTTTTTTTATTCTCTCGTTTTGTTTCGTTGAATGTTTAGGCTTTGGTGATCGTGATTCCATTTGTGTTTTTCGTAAATCTTTCAATTTGCTGTTCCCGACTGAAGAAAAATCAATTAGATTTAAACATCTAGTGTATTGAATGAGTTTATTTTTGTAACAATCCACTGCCGACGCAGTTGCTTAGGACTTGTGAAAGCGTACATGACTCACTGTACAACTTTATAGTGTCTTGAAACATGACTTTCACATTTTGAATTTTACCTCACATGAGGAAGAGATCTATATAAATCTGTATCCTGTCTCCACATTATTTTGGAGATGTGATTTTGCATACTGCACTATGACTGAAAGAAAAGGTTACGAGATATTCAATAATTTGTTATTATTTGTTTGTTTTGTTTTGTTGTTTAAGTTATATGGAATGATGTTTATAAGAGACGTTTGGCATTTATACATACCCTGCAGACTAGCCAAAGATAACCTCCGGTGGCTAAAAATGGGAAGTACGTAAACAATTCAACTAATTATGAATGTGAGTCGATGGTTTACGTGGGCTATTATTAATGTGTCCATAGATGAAAAGCTGGTTTTGAATTTATCCAAATACTTTTTAGACAATTATTTAGCACAGATTTTTGTGTGTACTTATAAGTGGTTTTCGCGAAAGAATGATAAAATCCACCTCTGCATTCGAAGGTGAAAACTACAAGAAGATTCCTTCACGAAGTCTCTGCACATTCCTTGTATAATCTACATAGTTCATCACTTTCCTTGTGGAATGCAAAAAGTAGGGAGTTCCAAGGCCTGCGATCATTCAGGTATTCCCTAATGCAAGTTAGTTGAACAGAGCAGAGTTTCCTGGCTCACAGAACTGATCCACCACTGATAAAGGCCACACACATTGTACGGGGGTGTTTGTTGTTATCCGACACATAGTGCCACCGTTTTACTGTTGACTTTACCAATTTTTTACTGCGTATGACCCACTTTGTGATTGTCATTGTTAGATATTATTATTTTTATGATCATTATCATAATTATCGCTACTTTCATTACTATTATTATTATCATGACGCGTATTACGACAGTACTGTTACCATTATTATCTTGGGCTGTCTTTCAATCCAAAATGGATTGGACATTTTTGTTTTCCAGAAAAATAATGATAAGAAAAGGAAAACGCCTGTCAGAGGCAGTATTTCGAAATCTGAAATGTCACTCATCAGACGATCCACTTTTAAATAATTCATATGTTTATTGAAATAAAATGTGTTATACTTTTAATCTCTCTCCTTCCGTCCATTTACCATTTACTTTGTAATCTCTTTTTAGCTTAGACAGGCTGAATTGTTTGCATTTCAGTATATTCAGTATTTTTTATTGTCTCCTTTTTTTCCTGTGAGTGATTTTTCTTCCTGGCGTCAGTCTGGTCGTGTCTGTTATCTCACAGTTTCATAAATCAATATACACAAGAACCTGCCTCACTCCTAGTGTATAAACTGTAAACTGAAAAAAAAGGCGAAACATGGAATGAAGCTCCTTCTGTACAAATAACCCACAATCGATTATGCATATTATCGCGATCATTTTGGCCATTGGATTATTCGAGTCACGAAAACAGAATTTTATTTATTGGAAAGCATGGGCAATTTTCTGGAATCGACATCTCACATTACCATGGCAGCACGGCAGTTTGACGATACAACGCAGTAAAATATCCATTTCCACGATTTATTGTTTCACAAAACTTGAACAAATTCCATGTCAGTGCCGAATCTAACTGTGCCAATTTTCGCTGTTGGAAATAAATGGAGTGAAAATATTTAATTTTTATTTTTTAGTGTAAACGTTGAGAATTCATTTTGGTTAAGCCATGTAGTTTTTGTGCACTGATCTTACATTACATCGCCTAGTGTTCTTGGTCATTATAAACATATGCAACGCTGAAAGCCTTAATTAAATTTATAGTATTTTAATGCCAGAAATTTCTCTGTTTCCCAGTTATTCGTTCATCTACCATTTTTTTCTTAACAGTATTGCTTTTGTTCCTTGACGTTTGTCCCGTTTGAAGGAATTGTTCTAAAATAAGTGTTGTTGTTGTCGTGGTTGTTGTTGTTTTTGTAAACATTTTGTGTGGCTGATAGATTTATGATGTTCTGCTAGTGGTATGTACAGCATAAGCGTCCGGCTGTCTG
The DNA here is from genome assembly GCA_963931925.1 of Onchidella celtica. Lineage (NCBI taxonomy): Eukaryota > Metazoa > Mollusca > Gastropoda > Systellommatophora > Onchidiidae > Onchidella > Onchidella celtica. The sequence goes on from OZ007573.1 coordinate 56,204,337, forward strand.
TCTGTCTGTTATTACGCGAGTTTTGCACTTGGGTATTTGCTTGGACTGGGAAAAAAGAAAAGAAAACAACTCTATTTAAGAGTATAATGAATATTAATGAATTTTGAAACTGAAATCAAAGGGTTATCTGGGTGTACAACTACAAATGGGCAGATTTCCAAAGAACAAACATTCAGCGTCCTGGAACATGCGAGTCTCGTGGTGACTCAATTTTTTTTTCTGTTTTACCTTTCGATCAGAATTGATCTGCGTGACCCAACCGTGAACTTGCGCGTGTGGGGCCTCTTCGTAACTGGGTTATCTTTACAATGCCCGAGAATATGCGTCGGTGCGTCACGTCTGCTAAGATGAGACAATTCTTTTTTTTTAGCACACGTACGTACAAAACTACACACATGCACACAATCCACGGTCACGTGCATACTCTCACACGCACATCCCCACATGAACATACCCTCACACATCATCATAAACAGAAAGAGTTGGCCTCCTTATTGTGTCAAATCGCATGAGGTGCTTAGTAATAATTCGCTGCGGGAGACAAATTGCATCATTACCAGATCCAGTGTTTTTTTGGGTGTTTTTTTTCCACCCCAGTAAAGACGGGACATATCGAGTGTCAAATTTTAATGAACATTTATTCTGCGCCTTACACTAATTTTGTATGACTATCTGAAAGGGGCCATAACTCTTGCCAAATTTGACTGGCCCAGTTTTGAAAAAAAAAACGCCCTTCAATTATGAATCAGCCGGTGACCTGAGGTAAGTGGGATAAAGACAGAAACCTGAAGTCTATAAGCATGGATGAGATTCTGAAAGATAGATCTATAGACAGATGGACTTAACCAAAAGGAAGGGAAATAATACTCAAACTTAACCAAGTGGGAATCTTGAAACGCACAGAGATTGGGTGGTCAGATCGACATGAAAGCTTGGTCTTAAAGAAAAAGGCAAAAAATGGGGTGGGATACAAAGACAGAGAAACGGAATAAAGAAGGCGTAAGGACGAGAGGAAATAAGGTAGGGGGTGGAGGGGGTGGGGGAGGAAATGCACACACAAATAATAATCGTTAAAAATGGCTGAATTGAATGTAGGATCGATTGGAAAGGGAGGGGAAGGGGGGGGGGGAAGCGGATAAGCTACACGGAAATCCATGTAAATGGGGAGCATGAGACAACAATGCAGATTGAGTTGAAGAACAGGTGGAGGGATGGGGCAGGTCGAAATAACCTGAAAAGAACATGGAGCCTGAAGTATAAACAGGAAGACACACTCACGCACTAACACGTTATGAAAATATTGGATTACCGTTTCAGAAGAGATAACATGGAATTGTTTGTTTGAGTATGATTATGAGGGTGCCCTACCCTATGATTGTCGGCCTTGAGAGGTTGGGGGGGGGGGGGGGGAGGGGGGGGGGTCGAAACCTGGACGAGTCACCAGATTGTCAGAAACTATCAGGGAAGCTAGACAGACATAATTGCATGTAAGTCTTAAGTGATTAGGACAAGCAGACAGACAAATTGCCAATTACAGAAATCGTCTCAGAGAATCAGACAGACCAGCCGTCCAGGAAAAAATAGACAAATCTGGACTGGTGGACAAGCAGACAGGAGGTGACTGACCCTGGGATCCATCACACGATGACCTGGCGAGGGTTCAGGCCGTGGAGAGGGCGGTGGTGGGTTGGGTGTGAGGATGGCAATCACCACTCAGCCACCGCACGCGCGCTCGATCTTGAAGGCGTGTCGGGCCAAGGCAAGATTTGGGTGAGCTGGTTCAAATCAGTACTGTTTTGCGGTTTACCAAATGCGTCTGGGAAATTTTGTACTCCTCACGAGGTAAGTGACAGTTTATAAACATTCTACAGTTAGAAAACAATTATTTTTCATAGCATTATGCGATCGTTCTGTGGTATTCTGCGGTAGAGACATATAGCCAAGACCGATAAGCGAAATATTACAGAGTTCTATGTCAGAGACGTGCAAATAATAACATTGTTGTCATGATGTTTATGCTCTTGAAATCGTGGCGGTGCCGTTGTCGTATTATAAATGGCTAATGTACCTGCTAGCATTGTTACTTACGATGTAAAATGTATTGTTACCATAGGTGATATAAAATGAGGAGGAAATAATGCGAATACTCGGCTTAACACAAAGAATTCTTGTAAATCTAATGCTTAATAATTGCTTTAATATCTTGGGAGATAGATTTAATTGCACTGACGCCTGCTCTAAAGTAGCGTCTTCAGTAGTAAAAGTGAGACGTCGGTAACAATTGACAGCCTGCAGGTTGTGTTGTAAGTTGGAGGCTAAATTCTGAAAACTAATGGTTAACTGCTTTGTTTTTTTCAGTTAAAAAAAAAAAAAAATTTGTAAAGAGAAAAAAAGAGTTACGATGGTTTTATTACGTGGACCGCCGGGGTTTTATGAGAATATTACTTTCATATTGACCTGTGTGCACAATCCATATTGTCAACGTTGACATTTACGTAAACTTTGGTGAAATGACGCGTGAACCACGCACAAACCTGTCCTCGTCTTTCTGCCACGAACCGCCAAGGTTTATCTTTCGAATCTAATGAAGCTTGTTACCATTGCCGCATCAAGAGCAGAATTCTCTGCAAATCTCTTCCGTAGACGTGGCGAGATAAATCATACCGACCAAACCAATGTACTGGAAACAACTGCGGTTACGTAAACCTCGTAAGTGTTAATTTCTTGGTCTCTTTGCACAAGCATGGGATATTTTGAATTCTTGCATTGAGACCGCAGAATCAGGGCAATTTGTTGTTGTTGTTTTTAATCAGAAGAAAGCTGATAACAGGTTAGAGGTTACACTGGGATAGCCAGGCCTCTTTTCATACCGTTTGATGTTGTGTACGTCTGGTGTGGTTGTAAAAAAAAGCCACTGGATACCGGAAACCAGTTGTTGTCACACACATAAGACTTTTAATTCACTATTTTTAAAACATCTTATTTATGAGAATCAGAAATCTGACAACTAACCCAATGAAAGATTACGACAACACCGCAAGAGGCGCAGGGTGATTGTTATCGCACCAACGCGCGATTAAACCCTAACTTAACCTCAAAACTTAAAACACAATTCTTATAGAATAATTTCTCTGTTTCAGAGAGGATCAATTTTAGATATTTCGAACTATTCATTTAATTTTTGAGTACCCGACACCAAAGAAGAAAAAAAAAAAACAGGCCAGGGGTTACTGTGACATGAACAGGCGTTTTTTTTTTTTTCATTATTATTATTACAACTACTGCAATCGTTAATTCGTGATGTCCCTTCTTCCTGCACCATCTTTAGAAAGGCATCAGTAATTCTAGGACATGCTTGATGTTGAGGCCCGGTCAACTTTCAAAGGGGCTTAAATCAAGATTAATTGCTTGGTTAGGGGTTATCACGACATTAATCAGCCATTTGTGGGTTCCACGCAAAGTTAAATATTTGTCGCTGTCGTAAAGATCCTGCCTGTCGCTGTTTTCCTTGCTCAGTTTACGATCCATTCATGTCTGTTTTAACCCTCATGGCTGTGGCGTTTAAGTATAGAAAACAGGAAGCGATAGTTTAGGCGCTCCGACTCAGTTACGAAGTCACGTAAATGCCGTTTGTTTGGAAATATATAAATTCACAAATTCTCCACCATTAAAGGCAGAAGGCTGTTTTAAAGGCTACATACTGCAGCCAAATTTTGCATGCAAGTTTCGAATAACGTGGTGGGCGAATCGAAACTGGATTTTGTTTTAAATAGATTTTGTTTTTTATTATTTCATTATTTTAGTTTGCTTTGTGTCGCTGACAGTTTCAGCTCGCCTGCGATCCCTTTTTTTTCACAAGCACATGACCCGTGGCGAGAACACTTCGTGCCAGCTGATTTAAACTACTGGACATGCCCGCAGCTGAAACTAGAAGACGGGAATGCCCTGCTGCTTACTGTGGGAATCATTAAGTGGAGAGGGGGGGGGGGGAGGGAGTCCGCCTGGAGAGAGGCTTTTGAGCTTGTTAAGAATAAAAGTGTATGGTAACAGATACTTTTCAGAACGCGAACCGTGATGTTCTCGGTACAAGATAGCAAGTTCTTGACAGACACTGCAAAGAGCTCAGCAATGGGAAGACAAATAATCAAGTGTGCGTGTAAATATTGAACAAGTAAGTGGAAGCGTTGGGGAAAGTGAGCCTTAGGCAAATTGAGAAAGGCGAGGCATTTAGAAGTGCATGTGCAGTTAGTGCTCAGAAATGCTGGAGTGAAAGAAAGAAAAAAAAGACAAGTAACGCCGAGTTTGGCCCGTACCCGCGCCCTCTGCTACAGCTCCCCCCCCCCCCCCCCCCCGCCCCGCTTTACAGGGAACCCACTCGCCCAAGCGTTCAACCACCCCGCCGCTTAAAAGAGACAATTCTTGTAAATGTTCATTAGCTACATAGCTTTCTGCGTAACGCTAGCTCACGTCAGGTCTGATACTCTTGAGTGGATCAAAGGAACTATAATCTGATCGTTCGCCGGACGGTTATTGATAAAGTGGATGGGACACGCTAATGTTCACCGGAGGCATTGCTAGCAACACTTGCCTGCTGTTGGACAGGTGAGCACCTCGAGGGTTTCATAGATATGTGGCTAAGAAAATCTTAATGCATCACTGAATTCTCTTATCCGGTTCTTACCCGGAGCATCGAGCTTGTGCAGCCTCTCGTTTAAAAGTTCCACTAAAGCTGTGTTTCCATGTGTACGGAAATCTAAACGGCAAAGGAAACGTAAAAATTCCATCAAACAGTAAAAACAAAGATTGTTTATATTTTTTCTGAAACGGCATTTCCTTTCACATGAAAACATTCTATATCAGAACTTGAATGGTTTTTGACGTTTCACTTGAGGTTTTTCTTTCCGAACACCAGCCTGTAGACACAGCTTAGGTTTGTAGAATACTTCAGTTTAGAATCTGAAGGATTAAAAAAAATGTCTGAAACTTATTTATGCCTTCGCCCGCACAATTTCAATTCGGAAGTCCAGTTTCGGGTGTAGAACAAGTAACAAGTACGTTCGGCCCTTCCATTTGTTTGCCTTGCGATACGTATTTTAAAGCCTCTTGTGGCTCCACAGCTAGCGAGCTCCTCCCGAAATACTGACATCGGCCTAAACTTATTCTTTCAGATTTTCTTTGTTTTCCTCCTTTTTTTTTTTGTTTGGTTGAAAGGGAAGGGGGCAGGGTTAGCGGATTCGATAAGATTTAGTTTTGAGGGCAAGGGGATGGTTAGGGATAGGGATGTATCTATAGGTACGCGTCCCTAGCGCAAAACGTGTGGGGTGCGCACGAACTTATAACAACAGCCAACAAGTAACATGAGGAATGAGGAATGTTTCTTTTTGAGAGAGAAGGAGAGAGAGAGAGAGAGAGAGAGAGAGAGACAGAGAGAGACAGAGAGACAGAGACAGAGAGACAGAGAGACAGAGAGAAGGAAAGGGAGAGAGAGAGAGAGAGTGAGGGAATTGGGGAAATCTAGGAATAAGATAAGTCATGCAACCTGCACGGTCACAAAATGTGAGATGTCCGAAGGAGAATTTCGGGAGGAATTCGGGTAGGTACAAGAGGGTGGGGGTGGAAAGATTAAGCCATTGCGATTTTTTTTTTCTGTGCAATAAGATGCAATCAATGACGCTAGTTAAATTTCAATACTTTCACCTCGCTGAAGGCACCTGCTATACACGCCGGTACTGCTCATCATCATGTCTTTAATCTGGCCATACGCATTCGCTCACTCTGAAATAGACACACCCGGCCCATCCTCCTCGGGCACACCCGGGCACGAGTGCCAATGCCACTATAAAAGGCTAAACTCCATTAGCCGAAAAGATCCGCAGAACAGAAAACAAAAATTGCGCCACCAACTTCCGGCCACAAGGAGAGAGAGAGAGAGGTGGGGGGGGGGGGGGGAGACCAATCGATCCAAGCATGATCGATGGCTTATTGAGGCCACTTGTCATCAAATCATTGAGGGTAAAAAATCGGCCTATATGGCCTCTTTCCCTCGGCATGAGATATAAAAATCTGATAGAAACTGCCCCGCCAAATTTCTGGAGTCTTTATCTTGAATAATATCGACATGCAGTGAAAAAAAAACAATTAATAAACGTGAATTCTGTGTGATCGTAAAAAATACTAGATCTAAGTTAATCTGCCCACATGGTGCGTCTTGTGATAAACGTGCTGAGAGTTAAAGTTTAGTCCTGACATAAGTAAGAACAGAAGGTATAGCAAAACAAATTAAAATAAATAAATAAATAAATAAAACATCGGTGCCGTGTTTTCGAGACCACAGTGATCTGCATTTATAGGAAAGACAGCTTGGAAATTGCACAATCTATTTCACAAAAGAAAGAAACAATTCAATACCGGTATTGATTTCATCACCTAGATGTTTTGCATGGCAGATACATTTTCTGTTGCAGGAGTAGATCAATAGATCATTGCGCCGGCGTTTTTTTCAGGTTTGGATTTACATTCAGTACAATCTGAAGAGCTCCTGTTTCACTTTCTGGGATGGGTCTTGTTAGGGGACCGTAGCCTGATTACAAATCCGAATAGAGAAAATACTGAGTTGTGTCGTATGTCCCCCTAGGTTTTTGCCCTGGGGATACGTATTTTAAAGCATTTTGTGACTCCAGAGCTAGAGAGCCGCTCCCAAAAATACTCCTAGACAACACATAATTCATATTTTCTTTTTGTTTTCCTACTGTTTTGAAAGGGGGGGGGGGAGGAGGAGGGAGTTAGGGATTCGACAAGATTTAGGGCTGAGGATAAGGACGGGGTTAGGGATAGGTACTTATATGTACGCGCTCCTAGAGCAAAACACTTGAGGGTGCGTACGTACTTATTACAAAAGCCTTTGAAGTGACCAATATATATACCTATTAAAACACACGATGTTAGGCGAGATTAGATTCTTGTATTTCAACACGGTGCAGACACGCTTCATTGTGCAATACTGCCTGTGTATATGAAGGATCGAAATGAAAAACATCCATTCATTCCTGAAATGGCAGCCTTGAGTAATTCAAAAATCAATATTGCCCGAGCTCGGCATTGTCTTAATAAACAATGACCGGTTTTAATATTAAGGCTACCATGTAAACAGGGCACTGGAGAAAAGAATAAAATCAATTCATTTTCTAAAAATGAAGAAATTGAAATGATGTCATAATCATTCATTGACAAAATATTTCTTACAATCAGAAAATGTTTTATTACAAGCTTAAATTCCATTTTCTGGTTGCTCGTGAAAGACACTTTACTCGAGAATAATGATAATCTCAAGAGAAGAAAATAACTGTATTGGTCAACGTTAAGTCATAAAATATTTCCCAAGCTACGCTTACTTCCTTTTGTTGAAGGAAATATAGAAACCTCAGAAATGATCGCGTCCCTAGACAGAAATGACGTTCCACAACACCGTAAAAGTGTAACGTCGAAGGAATACAACGTGGAATTTCATGGATGCCTTGAAGATCTCTCCGCCTTCCCTTGACAGTGACACATCAATAATTCTGCTGAGCTGGAACAGTTTACTAATCGATCTTCTTTGCTTTTTCATTTTCTGATAAAGAGTTATGACACAAAATCCCAACGTATGCATGGTTTTATGTAATAAACTTGTCAGTGGACGGATAGTTTATGTCCTAACTGTCACCATAATAGCCAAAAGAAGGCGCGGATGTAGATAGAGTCAGTATAGACATTGACTATTGAGGCAAATTTCGGCATACAGATTGAGCCAAAGTAGATAAATGCTAATTTTTTTTTTCACGGTTCAGTCATACTCACTGGGAAGGAGAAGCTGTTACAGCTGGCAGAGTGAAGCGCTAAAAAAAAAATCTGTCTACTACTCAATAGCGGACCCACATTTCTGGGGCCCTGAAGCTTGAATTGTTATGGGGCCCCTTAGAAACCAGTAGCAACTGGACAACATCCAAAATTCATCCATTAGAAAAAGTGCCATCAGGGCCCCCTCCCTCCACCCCCCCCCCCCACGCCACCCCTCCATGATTAGGGCCCTGAAAAGTAATCTTCATTAGTTTCACAGTAGATCCGCCACTGCTACTACAAACGCTGTAAAATCTGGCAAATCACTGACTCTTAGATTGACAATAATGATTTTTGGCTCAGCCTACAATCTCCACAAGAGAGCATCGGGATGAATCTTGTTTTGATTTTGGGAAGTCTTCTGTTCCAGATTTAACATGTGATTGAACACAAAAGAATGTCTCACAATCATTATTGTCAGGTGGCTTCCTTCTTTGTATTTTGGCCTGACCAAGGGTTAATTGGCACGGAATATAATCTTCATATACATATGTAGCAGGTTCTTGTTTGTTTCACTTTTATCATTAACTCGGTGATAAAATCTTTTCCTATGTATAAGGAGACGTGAGTTTAAAACCTGCGGGAAAAAAATATAGACAAAGCTAAAAAAGTAAAAAAGAAAACAAGTGAACCTACATTTTGTCTGGAAGCTCTCAATGTCTGCGGTGACGTCATGGATTCCTTTCTGCTTTCAATGGGGAGGTAAGTAAGAATTTCTTCTTCTACCACGTTCTCCTCCTCTCTATCTACTACTTCTTCTTCTTTTTGAAGGACATCGTCCAAGCATGGCCTGCTGGTGACATTGGAATGGCAAAACTGTCTCTCCTTCTGGACTTCTCGAGTCCATAGGCTTGCAGACTCCCTCACCATCCTCTTCCCCATGTCTTGTGAATTCCTCTTTCTTCTTCCTCTTCGCACTCGTCCCCTTCAAAATAATTTGTCATATCCACCATCTTTCAACATTTTGCACTCACCCGTATGAAAACAAATCTAACAGAAAATAACAAAAGCAGCCATCTGATACTTTCAATGTTCATTTTTTTGTTTATTTCCCTCGTCCAAGTGCAATCGAAGATATTGACAGAATGAGACGTGTGGCTTTTAGATTATTGCTCTACTGCGCCTGTAATACCACGAAAGCTGAACAGTGCCAAAACATTCGTTATGGAACCCTGAAAAATTGAATTCCTGCCACACCTGAAGCGTAACCCCTTTGTAGACAAACAGCACTGTTGGTGGGTTATCTCAGCTTACAGACAGCAGCTCGGGAAATCCAAAGCAGAAAGTACAGTAGAAGTAGAATAGGGACATACGTTTATCTGTTTTCTTCATTTACTTAGCGGAATGATGTTGTAACAAGTCTGAGGCTGGAAAAAGTTCATGTCCTAAGCTGATCTACACCACAGAATCCCCGCTACAAATCCAATAATGAACGTCATCCAGGTCAGAGAGCCAATTTAACACCCATAAATTTCAAAACCGCGTAGCAAATCTTGTTAGTGCTACTGGCTACTTTGGTCCACATTTCTTGAAATGGCTGTTTCTGTTGCTATATTACCGAGTCGTCCATTTGCCAAATAAGATTCCCAGTATACAATTAATTCACTTTGTTGTCTGTAGTCACTCTAAAAATACCAGACAACTACTTGTTCCTGTCCTTTGACTCATAATTTCAGACCAGACACTGCAGAACTCCAAGCCCAGAAAGGCTAACTACCTGGCTAGTGTTCTTTCTATGCGAGAACAGAACTGTCTGCTCATATCAGCCGCTGGACGTCGTGCCTCGCTTCCCAATGTTTTGTAGGCTGATTTAGTAAACCAGCAAAAAGACACTGCAGTGTCTTGGTCAACAAAGTCTAATTATTATCCCAGGATATTTATTATTCACGTCAGAATCCCGGCGTTTGACAACCCCATGGGCAAGGTCTTTCTGAGTATATTGAACCAAAGAACTTATCCTTGTAAGTGATATCAATTGCCATTTTTTATGCGATATGATTTCTTCTTGCAAAGACCTTTGTTACAATTTCGCAATACTGCCACATTTTCTGTCCCTTTATGGCTCGACTAAAGTAAGTTCCAGAAATTTGATTTCTTGTCTCCGGAAACGCATTCCTTTTCTTTCAATACCCGCTGGTTGGAAAGTAATAATTGGGACGGGGGCTACTCTTACTTTTCGTACCGCCCTTTCGGCATCTTACAAATTCACACTTTTGTCCATCAGTACTACGTGTAGACTGGTACGTGCATCCATAGATACGCTTTCCGGAGTGTGTAAATAAACCAGCCAATCGATAACTGTGTCCTGGACTCGGCATAAGAGCCTTCCAATCCTACTTTTTCCCCTATTGACATCCTCTGTAGCGGCTCTGTTAGTATTCCGTTTCCACATAATCATAATTACCTACTACGTTCAGTGCGAAAGCTGAGGGAAAGCAGGTGGGCATACAGTTACAGACACGGTGGAGAGCTCTCCCTTTGTCTTGTACTTCTACATTTATTTTGCCAGTCAATAGAGGCACAACGGTGAGCTACGGTCTAGTTCTGTTTCCGCCTTTGTTTTTGAAATTACAAGAATTTGTTTTGAGGAAGTATTTTTACCTGGTATACACCTGTCCTGTAGCTCCCTGTCAGTTTCTATTTTATGTATTCCTATTTTTTTAGATACTCAGTCCGTCTGTCTTTTCCTATCTTTGTATTTGTAGCATCTGCGGGCTACCCCTTGCCCTCCCCCGGTTTTGTTGTTGTGCTGGTGGCTGAGCATGTGTCCACTACTTTTTTCATTTTATTGTTGACAACCGCCAGAGTGTACTGTACTCCGTGACCTGACCTTCTTTTCTAGTGAGTAGTTTTTTTCCTCGCTCGCTTGTTGTCAGGTGTTTTGACTCGTTCAGTAAATATTAGTATGTTCCCGAATATTCGATAACGTTGTGGATACGAATGTTTACGCCAGATTTGGCCTTGAGTGATGTAACCTGATGACGTATTGATGCGTGATTGGTTAGTTTGTGCGAGGGCAAAGGTAACGTTTATTTCGGGAACTTTCTGTAGGAATGTTTATATATATAGACCTGTGTGAGTGGTTGGTCGGTGAGTAAGTGAGTTTCCTTTTGTGTGGCGTAGATATTTAGTTTCGCTGGTGTCTTCCTAGTAATTTATTGTTCACTATACAGTTATTAAACTTTAGTATTATTTAATCTGTCGTCGGATCTCGTGTTTATTTATTTTACAGCTGTAATAGTTTCGTTTTCTAAAGGGTTGTAGTTAGATCAACTAACTCCCCCCTACTATAACGTGCTAGAACAACCTCAGGTCTGCCATAGGTGCCAGAGGCCGGGACATAAGGCGAGGGAGTGTCGTGCAAGGACAAAAGACAAAGGTGAGTTCAGATGTTACCTTTGTGGAAAGCCAGGCCACGTTCGGAGGATGTGTCCAGCCCAGAAGGATATGGGACGAGGCAAGCCGAACAAGGCGGCGGCGGCCGTAGTGATAGCGGCGGACGAGTCGTCGAGACAGGATGCGACGACGGCTGACACCAGCATCAACGTTCAAGCGGTAATGAAGGACGGGAAGCTACAGTTAGCGGTGCCTGTTACTTGCGGAGGATGCAGTGACGGAAGGACCGTGGAGAAACTGAAGTTACCAGTTATGAAGGGCTTGATTGGAAATCGAGCGGTAGATGTCCTAAGAGATACCGGCTGTGAAGGTGTAGTGGTGCGGCGAGCACTGGTGGACGACGGACAGCTCACCGGTGGGAAGAAACTTATCGCGAGGATCGATAACTCCTTGCTAGCAGCGGAGGAAGCCGTTATCGACGTGAAGACGCCTTACCTGACGGGCAAAGTGACGGCGCTGTGTCTCCCGGAGACCATCTGCGACCTAGTAGTCGGGAACGTGGACGGAGCGAAGGATCCGTACGACCCTGATACTGAGGTGATGGTAGGAGCGGTGACCACGAGGGCCCAGGAGAAGAGGAAGGACCGGTCTACGTCGCTGAAGGTGCCGAGGGCAGAACGGCACGCGGGAGTGGATAGAGAGGAACTTATCCGACTCCAAGAAGAAGACGAAGTCATTAGGAAGTTAGAGCAGAAGAAGATCCCAACTAATAGAGGCAATAAATCTGTTCATTTTGAGAAACATGGAGGAGTACTGTACCGGATCTACAAGGACCTGAGACAGGCGACGGTTATAAGGCAAGTGGTACTACCCGAGAAACTGAGAGAGTATGTACTGAGTGTAGCCCACGACTCGATCGTCGGAGGACACCTCGGCGTGAAGAAAACCAAAGACAGAGTTATGAGCAATTTTTATTGGCCTGGAATTGAAGGTGACGTCGCGAGATATTGCCGCTCATGCGACATGTGCCAGAGGACGGTGAACAAAGGAGCGACCCCAAAGGTGCACCTGCAGAGTATGCCAGTAGTGGACGTACCATTTAGGCGAGTGGCCGTGGACTTAGTATGACCTATCGACCCCCCAAGTGAAGGTGGGCATCGGTATATCCTGGTGTACATAGTCTACGCTACTCGTTACCCCGAAGCCACACCCTTGAAGAAGATCGACGCAGAAACGATAGCAGAAGCCTTAGTGAACATCTACAGCCGTTTGGGTGTGCCCGAAGAGATCTTGTCGGCCCAAGGGACCCAGTTTATGTCAGATGTCATGAAGGAAACGAATAGACTACTGGGAATTCGACAGTCGACCACTACAGTCTACCACCCTATGTGCAACGGGTTGGTGGAGCGATTTAACGGCACACTGAAGAAGACCTTAAGGCGACTGTGCGCAGAGCAACCCAAGCAGTGGCACAGATACATCAACCCGCTGCTCTTCGCATATCGTGAAGTTTCCCAAGAGTCGACCAAGTTTGCCCCATTCGAGTTGCTGTATGGGAGAACTGTGAGAGGACCAATGCACATCTTACGACAACTATGGACCAAGGACGTAGAGGAGCCGGAAACGAAGACCAGTTACCAGTACGCCATGGAACTACGTGAGAGGCTGGAGGACACATGGAAGTTAGCGACGGAAGAACTCTCTAAGGCTCAAGGTAGACAGAAGACCTACTACGACCGGAAGGCGCGAGAGAGGAAGTTCCGCCCGGGAGATGAAGTGTTGGTGCTACTGCCGACGAACACTAACAAGCTCCTAGTCCAATGGAAGGGACCATATAAGGTAGTCTCAGTTGTCGGTGTTAACGACTATAGAGTCAAGATGGGTGCAAAAGAAAAGATCTTGCACGCCAACCTCCTCAAGAGATACATTCCAAGGACGTCAAAAGCAGCAGCAGTGGCAATGGAACCGAGACCTATTGTGACCGAGATATGTGGGATGGACAACAGTAGGAGAGATACCACGCCTGAACATGTCAACGCCATAAAGGACGGCGGCGGTGATAGTGCTGAGACTGTACTGGCAGAGGACGACATGATGGACAAGAGTCAACCCGTGGAGTCAGCTGGCATGACAATCATCGAGGACTGCGACCTGGAAGGCGACAACGGTGGAACGACGGAGGACCTTGCCGACCTAGGAAGCTGGGACCAGGATGAAGGCTACAGAGATGTCCAGTATGGAACGCAACTGACATCGGAACAACGTCAAGAACTCTGCGATGTGGTGAAGAATTACCAGCACGTCTTCACCAATCTCCCTGGATGCTGTCAGTTGGGTGAACATCGCATCGACCTGACGACAGAAGTACCAGTTCGTCAACAACCATACCCGGTGCCCTACGCTATGCGCGACTCATTGAAGGAGGAGCTTAGCACCATGGAACGGCTGGGCATCATTCGAAGGAGCTCATCAGCTTATGCTTCACCTATTGTTGTCGTCAAGAAGAAGGACGGATCCAACCGAGTCTGCATCGACTACAGGAGGTTAAACAAGATCACAGTATTCGACCCTCATCCGACAGCAGCGCCATTAGAAGTGTTTCAGAGTCTCTCGAGAGGAAAATTATTCTCTCCGATTGACCTTAGCAAGGGATACTGGCAAGTGAAAGTTCGAGAGCAAGACATTCCCAAGACGGCGTTCGTCACCATGGGCGAACACCATGAATTCATTCGGATGCCTTTTGGGATGATGAACTCAGGAGCCACGCTGAACAGGATCGTAAAGCCATTGATCCGTGGAATGAACAATGTGACAGCATATGTGGACGACCTGCTGATTCATACAGAGACATTCGACGAGCATGTGAAGACTCTCAAGGACTTACTGCAGAGGATGGACCAAGCTGGATTAACTGCAAGACCATCGAAGTGTCTGATTGGAACGTCTGAAGTAGACTTTGTTGGACACTTAGTGGGAGAAGGTATGATTGGCCTGTTAGAAGAGAATGTATGTAAGGTACGAGACGCACCCAGACCCACCACTAAGAAGGAAGTGAAAGCATTCTTAGGATTAGTGGAATATTACCATGAATTTATTCCTAACTTTTCAGCGATTGCATCACCATTGTCTGATTTACTTAGAAAGGGTCAGCCCAATATAGTTCAGTGGGATGAAACGCAGGAGAAAGCGTACACCTCTTTGAAGAATGTCATTATCTCCAAACCCGTGTTATGTTTGCCAGATTTTTCCAAAGAGTTTGTCTTAGCAACTGATGCATCAGATCGCGGATTAGGCGCTAGTCTTATGCAGGAACACGAGGGAAAGTTGTACCCTGTGGCATATGCTAGTCGTAAGCTATTGCCTCGTGAGACAAAATATTCGGTCTCAGAGCGCGAATGTTTAGCTATTGTTTGGGCTGTAAAAAAGTTTACTTTGTATTTGTATGGAAAGGAGTTTGTGCTCCAAACTGACCATCGGTCATTAGAGTTTTTGAACTCTGCCAAGTTTGACAGTCCAAAGTTATTACGATGGAGTTTATTTTTACAGTCTTATCGATTCAGGATTCACTACGTAAAAGGCAGAGAAAATGTCTGTGCCGATTTCCTGAGCAGGGTATTTTAAAGTAGTACACTATCAGTGAAATGCATTGTAACCCATACTTTTGCCTACTAGATGAATTTCTAGGACGGCAGTATTGTACTGTAATTGGGGACATAGTTCATCTGTGACTGAATATTGAATTGATGGCTGATAGAGAGTCATGATGTGTTAGTCACATTTTGATTTTATGCTATGTCATATTAGTTACCAATGGAACTTGGTGTAATTTTTGGAAAATGTAACCCAAATGGGGACTGCGAGCAAGCAGTGTTTGTGTTATATTGCAATGTTGTAACTTGTTTTGACCTTATATGATGAAGAAAGACCCTGATCAATGGTCGGTATGTATTGGTATTTTTGCCATTGTACGTATGAGTTATACATTTTGGAGATAACCATGTTATGTACAACAAGTTTTATGCTATGATTCGTGCACGAAGCATTATGTAAACGATGGGCCATCGTTTCACCTTATATGATTTGTAATAATATCATTGACCATTGTTTCACCACAGTGGTGGCGTTGTGTTATTTTGACTAGTAGGCCTACTGTCTACTATTGGGAAGCAATGACGGTATTGTATTAGTTATGGTATTAGTGATGCAAAGTACACTGCATTGTATTGTATTTGTGATGACATTCGGGAAGACACTGAAATTGTTATTAATTGTAATAGAATTAGCAACTACCTTTGTAAGATTGGGAGTGCTATAAGATTATTTCACGATAGTGCAGACGCTGTATAATGTTTTTGGAGTTGAAAGATATTCAACTTAAATTGGGAAGTTGTGTAGCATCAGCGGGCTACCCCTTGCCCTCCCCCGGTTTTGTTGTTGTGCTGGTGGCTGAGCATGTGTCCACTACTTTTTTCATTTTATTGTTGACAACCGCCAGAGTGTACTGTACTCCGTGACCTGACCTTCTTTTCTAGTGAGTAGTTTTTTTCCTCGCTCGCTTGTTGTCAGGTGTTTTGACTCGTTCAGTAAATATTAGTATGTTCCCGAATATTCGATAACGTTGTGGATACGAATGTTTACGCCAGATTTGGCCTTGAGTGATGTAACCTGATGACGTATTGATGCGTGATTGGTTAGTTTGTGCGAGGGCAAAGGTAACGTTTATTTCGGGAACTTTCTGTAGGAATGTTTATATATATAGACCTGTGTGAGTGGTTGGTCGGTGAGTAAGTGAGTTTCCTTTTGTGTGGCGTAGATATTTAGTTTCGCTGGTGTCTTCCTAGTAATTTATTGTTCACTATACAGTTATTAAACTTTAGTATTATTTAATCTGTCGTCGGATCTCGTGTTTATTTATTTTACAGCTGTAATAGTTTCGTTTTCTAAAGGGTTGTAGTTAGATCAACTAACTCCCCCCTACTATAACGTGCTAGAACAACCTCAGCTGTTACAGTATTTTTTCCTATATTCGCCTCTTTGTCTCATCTTCTAAGCACGTCTCTGTCTGCCAGTCTCTCTTCTGTCTGTCTGTCTCTCTCTTTTCTGTCTATCTGTTTCCCCCCTCTCTCTCTCTTTCTCGCACTATCTCTTTCACTCAAAACCAGAACTGCAAAATATTTGACCAATAAGATCTGGTTACTTGGACTGCCATAGTCATTGTCTTTCCTGCACTCTGTGCAAGATTAGTCTCACCATTTCAAACAAATCCCAATCAAACAGCTCAACAATGAAGTGAACCTGAAACCAAAGAAACACTGCAGTACTTTCAAGAAGTCAGTCATTGTCGATCATCAATAAGTCTTCGGCCCGTAACACTCAAGTCTTGTCTTGCATATGGTTTCACTCAGAGGGTGGTGTCTCTCAGCTCTTTCTATCAGCTGACTCAAAGACTGTTATGTCGCATTCGCGGTGGTCAGTCTCTCCAGTACGTGCGTGGGGTCAAGAGTAACGTCATAGTCCATACAGCTCACACTGAAAAAAAAACGAGGCGAAACAGATTTGATTCAATGTCCTACCAGCCTAAATCACGTGTTGGGAACTAAGGGTACCACACAAAGGCCACCGAATTCGGCCACCGAGCCACTAGGCGCTTTAGGTGAGAAGAATTGCACTATATAATTTCAACAACTGCACATAGAGCCCACCTAGATTCGGTCCGTTTATATAGTGCAATTCTTCTCACCTAAAGCGCCTAATGGCTCGGTGACCGAATTCGGTGGCCTTTGTGTGGCTACCCTTAGACTGTCGAATGAGCATACACTGAAGGCAAAGAAAAACACAACAACTATAACAAAAACGTAATCATCCGCAAGCAAGAATCCATAATTATCACTTCAGTCTTTGGCACTCACTCACACGCATGCCCATACATAACTTTGTCAATTTACAACACAGCAAGCGCTTGGAGCAGTTCGCTAATGCAGTGAGGATCTATCTGTGTTTGGCAGCTCGCGGAAACATTCTTCAAGTCTGCCCGATAACGCCCCGAAATGATTAATCTGTTTGTGCCTTCATTTGTAAAACCAGTGCAGCAGATTATTCCATAATCAACTCGCTGTGATGCGTTTCGCCTCTCGTCCTCGAGCACTGATTGCAATACACGGCTGCCAGATTTCAGATCAAAACTGTGAACATTTGCCAAAACTGTGTTATTTCCAGCTTTTCAGATCCAAAAAAAAAAGAAAATCGGACAAAATGAAAAGTAAACAAGTCTTCGAAAAAACGGTCAAAGTGCCTTGGATTTTTCAAAACGTAAAAAACGCGGATTTCTTCAATTTCAAGACTCAAGATATCTTCATTTCGGCGTCTACCGGCCTATATTATACAGCTTTTGTGATTAGGCAGAAACAGCAGTTGGTTTATCTTCTTCCGGTTTGCTAGCTTTATCATAAGGGGCATGCAAGCAGATGATACAGTTCACAATGCAATACTGAAATATGGAATTCTATTGAAATACATCAACAATTACATAATTATTGAACGGTTAAACAGCTTTTCTGGCACCTGCATGGCTAAAACAGGACATGTTGTGATTTTGAAGATGTTTTAAATTAATTAATTAATAGAAATGAATAGATAAATAAGTGAACAAATGAATAAATAAAAGAATAAATAAATTCAATTTGTGGCACACCATGTTAGAATAAGATCAGTACAAAGATTTCAAGTTCAGAGGTTTTTAAGTCAAAGATAAGAACTTATTCTTAGCTTCATCGTCTTTTTGGCTAAGAGAGTAAATTATGAATGTTCCTCTCAATATTCC
The DNA here is from genome assembly GCA_963931925.1 of Onchidella celtica. NCBI lineage: Eukaryota > Metazoa > Mollusca > Gastropoda > Systellommatophora > Onchidiidae > Onchidella > Onchidella celtica. Next base: position 56,222,368 of record OZ007573.1, read on the forward strand.
GTTCGTGTCTACCACTGATAGGATCATCAAAGCGCTGCTGTGAATTTGGCATGGACAGTTTGATGCGGATCCTCTTCATCTTCCGTCACAGGGTGGCTGCAAGGGTTTGTCTAGTAGAGGTTCCATTAAGGAGGGGGGAGGGGGATGCGTGAGAGTTACTTTCAGGGTACTAAGAACGTACACGGCGGGGGGGGGGGGTGAGGGCAGTTTACCTCCACTCTCGCTATAACAATAAGTTGTTTTTTTTAAATATTTTTTTTACCCTTTTTCAGCATATTATTATCAAGTTGTAGGATTGTGTAAAAAGCGTATGTCTAATGAAACAATAATTCATGCAAAATGCTATTTTCACGTTTTCAAGCATCAAATCTTTAATATCGATACTCAACATTGCAATGGCCGATTGCCCATGCAAAGAAGATTTGGTAGGGGGCGTGTTACCCCATGCGTATGGAAAAAAAAAAATTACACAGAGCGTACGTACTTTCTAGATGGCCCCTAAGAGGGTAAAAAACAAATATAAAAAACCCACCTGTCTACAGAATGTTTAAGATTCCGCGAGATTGCCACAACTTGGAATAATTTTACAGCAAGGGTGTATTCATGCGCCTCTTTTGGTCTTGCACTTATTAACCCCAAGCGTGGTGTTTCCTCGTGCTGCATGTAATATATAAAAATGATGTTTTGATTTACCGTGATTCCGTCATATTTTCTTCTTATTATTATTATTGGCCTCCATTCTCCTGCACGCACGGCGCGTCAGAGAGAATCGTTTTTCCATGTTTCTTTTGTGCTCTACAAGCAACGCAACGACTGTTCCAGTGAAAAGTACTCATAGGTATTATTTGCAAGTTAGTAGTTTCATGAAACGCTACCTGCAAGCCGATAGTGGCAGCCATATTGATGGGAAATTAAAGCCTTACGTATTGTTTGCTGTAAGTTTCGTGAAATGCTGTTTTTAAACCTTTAGTAGCAGTATACTGATTTGTTATACTGAAAAGCCCGTGAATTAGAATGCACCGTCTATTTGCACTAGCTTAAATCGACACAGCGGAGATGTAAGTTTATTGAAAATGTAGGTATAAATAATGTGGAACTTCCATTCCAATGTAATTCCACCAAATAATTTCCGTAAACATCCTTCTTAAGCAACAAATTAGATTCACCGAAAACAAATCTTGAACATTCCTGTTTATATTTGTCACTGAAGATAATAATACTAATCAACAATATGAAGAAGGACAATACACAGCATTCACATAGCCCTCCATCCGGTCAAAGACCAGGCTCTGACTCTGAGCGCTTTACAACTTCCATTTCATGCCTAATAAAAAATACCAGAATGAATCATACACATTATTCACGCCCACACAGTCACACACTCAGATAAATTAAACCAAAATAAAAGCAATGACGGATATTCGGCATGACGTACACAGGTGGCTCTTCGGCTGGTGTTTGAGCGTCATAAAATGTTCAGTCTCTCTCAAAGGTTGAGGCAGAGCATTCCAAATTAAAAATTTTGAGGCCCTTGAAAGGAAAACGATATTTTTTTAGGGGGGGGGGTGGAAGGGGGGATCTATTCAGGCCCCTACCTTGAGGCACCCAGCGGCCTGAACAGAGTAACGGTGGAGTGTTTTGTCTATTCGGCCTCTAGGTAGCAGCCTGAATAGAGCCGGCCTTTTTTTTTTTCTTTTTTCTTTTACCCATTGTTTTCTGGGACAGGCTTTGAATTTTAAAAAGGTTTAGTGTCTCAAGAATAATCTAAGGTGCTGTGGTGGTACATAAACGGAGTCAGAAGATTGATGAAATAAGTTGGAGTCTTTTTGTAAGCACACGTATAAGCCAAATACATTGTAGTTGGCTTACACATTATTCGTAAAAGTCATTATATTTTCTTTTGAACTGTACACTTCCAGACTCGTTGCTTTGTCTTCATCTGCGTCAGTATAAACAATAACAATTAACAATATAATGGGAGATCCATGTCCTCGAGACGTGAGTGTTTCCATCCTTGTGATTTATGGATGTCTTTGAAAGTATATGCGTGATGACGTACACGGGTTGGTGCCAAACTGCACTCAGCGCTTTGCGTGACTCTCTAGCGACAACATGGGAGGAAAATGAAATGAAAAAAAAAGAGTCACGCTGAATAATCATGGCGATGCTGGTCCGTGTAAATCTGATTATGCCACACTTCTCGTGACACCAGCAGAATTAGGCTCCTGTCTCCTCGGGCAGTGAACAACTCTGCTGGCATAATAGACATTTTTATAGATACGGCAAAATAAAAGACAACAGACGGGTGAATAATAAACTGGAAACCGGAAAGGATAGAGATATGAAAAGCAGACAGGCAGACAGACACACCGAAGGACGGTGAAGGCAGATAGCCAGCCAGCCATTCAGCCAACCAGCCAGCCAACCAGCCAACCAGCCGCACAGACAGATAGACAGGGAACAGACAGACAGCCAAATAAACAGATAGAAAGACAGCAGGCAGATAGATGGATGGATGGATGGGTGGATGGATGGACGGGTAGATGAGTGGATGAATGGTTGGATAGATCATTTTTTGACCCCGAAATAAGTATAGTAAAAACAGAAGTGTGTTGTGTTTAGATAATTAGATATGAGATAGAGATTACAGACACAAAATGGGATATTTAATAAGAATAGGTGTATCCTGCTCTGAATGACTGGCTAGCTCCAATGCAAATGCCGTGTTTTAGTGCCAGTAAGAGCTTCAATGCAGTGCTGGCAAGACAATCTATTGCAACGCCTCTCATTTAACATCACTCTCTCCAGCAATACACCACGTCCCGCCGTCTTGTTCAATCTGCCATGTCTGTCCACAAGTGTGTTGTTTGAACAGCGTGGCTCAAGTTTTCCAGAGCTCTGAATTCCAAGTGGATCAGCAAACCAATTAATTTACTTCCGGCCTGCATTTAAGCATCATTACAAGCTGCGCACTGCAGTCTTTCAACTTCGAAATTGATCGTATCGCAACGGCTTGTGAGAACAGATGTATTGCTCATGTTATGTTTTACACCCTCGAAGAATGACAAAAACAGAAGTCTGGTGCGTTTATCATCGTTGCACATAAAATTTTGTGTGTCACTTTCATCATGTTGAGCTCAAAGCGATAATTCATAATTACTTCGCCAAGTCACAAACCCTTCTGCCTCAGCTCAGGTGTGCAGACGTATTTAACAAGTAAACATTTAGTGAGCTTTTTAAGTGCAAGTGGGAGGTGAACAAGTCTGGAACTATATCTCAAGACCATCATCATTTGTCATCGTTTTGTAGAATTCGATCAAAAACTTGGGAAAAGTCGGACGGTATTTGTCCTGTACTGGATTAATTCGACATCTTTCTGGCATAGCGGCGTTTCAACAATCTTCCCACTTCATAGAAAAGTTTTGGTCACTTTTGTTATTCTTGGATGTGGCAAAAACCTTTCTGCTCACAACTTCAAAACTTCTAGGGATATATCGACACGTCACTTAATAAGATAGATCTCTCCACGAGAGATGATTTAAGGTCCCGTAATCAGAACTCAAAACACCAAAATCACTGATGCGCCAGTGCCTGGCATAAAACAGAGGTTGCTTTAAACGTTTTAAAAAAAAACGTATTCCGTTCCCGCCCCCGTAGGTTAAGGGAATAAAAATTAAAACAAAAAGAAGAGACGAAAACACCGAAAAAAGCGCGGGTCTTTGTTAAAAAACAAACAAACAGAAAAAGTTATCATGTTATGGCCGTCTAGTTTATCATGTTATGGCCGTCTAGTTTATCACGTCTTGCAGGAGAGCGAGATATGGGTTATCAAGGCGTGAATCAAGCCAGGCAACAGTAAATGAGCTCTATGGAAGCTGAATTGTCTGAGATTCACCAGACAAGAGATGGGGGCGATAAGACAATGTCATTTCAAGGTTGTCATAAACAGCAAGTGAATTTGATGCATGGAGAAAAGGTGATAAAATCACTTATACACAAACACTTACATACTCGCACACCTACACCAACATGATACTTGCAATATAATATGCGCTCACTCACACAGACAGACATAGAAACCTTTGTCAACACGATATCTGTGTGTCTGGGAAGAAACTTAATGAAGCAATAGGGCTGGTGGGGCACTGAGTCAAGTCTGTTGTGTGCCTGTGCTGTCTCAGTGCGCTAGGTCTCTCTTCCGGCCAGCAGACTCAGGACAGTTGAGCCTCCCGAACAACTGAGAAAGATTTAATTCATTTCCGCCAGTTGGCGGGCTCCCTTTAACCCCCAGAGTTCACATCTCACATAGTTCACATCTCACATAGTTCACATCTCACATAGTTCACATCTCACACTGAAACAGGGGCAAGAACAGACTCGACCCAGTGCTTATTATTTGTCACGTCGTGTCAAACTTTCCACCAAGCTTTCTTTTAAATTAAACTACACTGAAACTATGTTTAGTAGACCTACAACAGAACTTCAGGTCCTGGAGGTCAATGTCTGTTGTGATGAAGGTACCATCCTTTGAACACATACTTCTTCCCCGGAAATAACTCTTTCATTTCTCGAATAGTTTAACTCGCTACATTTGGAACCTTCTTACGCGACTTGTCCTACCCTACCCTACCCTACCCTACCCTAGCCTACCCTACCCTACCCTACCCTACCCTAGCCTACCCTAGCCTACCCTACCCTACCCTACCCTACCCTAGCCTACCCTACCCTACCCTACCCTACCCTACCCTACCCTACCCTACCCTACCCTACCCTACCCTACCCTACCCTACCCTATCCTACCCTACCCTACCCTACCCTACCCTACCCTACCCTACCCTAACCTATGTTTTGTTTTCTAATCCGTTCATCTCGTGCACACACAGCCGCTTTCATGCAGTGGAAAAAAAAATATAAACAACAAAAAAAACTTGGCAGTACAACAAGCCTGGAAATTATCTCTCTCCTAACGATCATTTCAAAAATGACCGTGAGTGAATAAATCAGTGACAACAAATAATACTGATGATAATATTAACAAATGCAGATTCCTTGTGTAGTTCGCTATTGATAAAGACATACAACAACCCAGTGCATGGCTCTGTCAAAAAACAATTTAAAAAAAACCTATTAAAAAGAAAAACATGGGCTTAAGTCAAGTGTGCACCTGACTCAAAGGGGGGGGGGGTGTAAATGATATTATTTAAAGTACGGTAACTGGTTTCGCAAGAACGCTCAGTAGAACTTGTGAAGAGTCTCAACGGTAAACACAAATGTCGACTTCAAGCGACAAGTGTTAGGGTAGCCACACAAAGACCACCGAATTCGGTCACCGAGCCACTAGGCGCTTTAGGTGAGAAGAATTGCACTACATAAACGGACCGAATCTAGGTGGGCTCTGTGTGCAGTTGTTGAAATTATATAGTGCAATTCTTCTCACCTAAAGCGCCTAGTGGCTCGGTGACCGAATTCGGTGGCCTTTGTGTGGCTACCCTTACAGAGTATTGAAGTTTTAAAGTTTAAAAAAAAACAAAAAACAGCTAACCGTGCATTCTGGCGACGGTACAAAACCAAATTTGACACCGGGTATTGATGTGGGTGCACTCGGCACTCTCGTTTGTCAGAGCTCGTCATGGAGTCTGAATATTTTCACCGAGTCAGGTTTTCTGAGACAACTTCACACCTCTGAACGATTTGCTCAGACAAACAAGTGATTTGTTTTGACAACGTTAAGAGAGACAGTTGCGTAAATAGTTCTCCCGCACTTCCTGCGCTTTTTATACCTGACAGCAGGCCTTGGTCGCTCTGTTGAGCGCTGGGTCTTCACTGTACATGTCGTTTTCTTTATCTTTCACGTTGCTTAGTTTGAAAAGCCACCTTGAGTTTATTATTTTTTTTAGGAGAAGGCTTCTATTTGGGTCACATAATAGGGAAACTACAACGATGCAACTTTAGGGGCGTCCGCGAGTCTGAAAGCGATTTCGTCCTCCGGGTGGATGGTTTGATAATAAATGCGGGGCTCCGCGATTATTACCCAAAACATGAAATATGTACCCGTCTAAAGTTGTGTAACTCCCTTCCCTTTTTCAGGAATAACCAAAACAGTTTCTTAATAATATAATGGCATGATGAGTGACATTTTTCCCCCTAGTATTCAGACTTTGTCTGGGCACGACGCAGTCTATTCTGAATTACTGAAACGTTGAAGGTTTGTAAAGCCTGGGCCAATTATTTCTAGAGTATTGGACACGACGGGTCGTAATCAGCTTCAGGTCTCTTAGCTTTGCTTTACTAAAGTCATTATTCAGTTATCATGATAAAATTGGAATAAAGGGCATTCTAACTAGGATTTAGGCAAGGGGTGGTTGAAAAATAACAGAGGGGCAGGTATTTGGCGTGAGTATTCTAAAGAACTATAAAAAAAAAAAAAACCATCCACTGGCACAGGCGCTCCTAACGTCGCCTGCTTGAGTCGCCATACTGAATCCTAAATTAGGGGTGTATGCCTCAAAATGAATTCCTCCCGTGGGAGTGAATTATCTAGCTTTATATTACCTTCCAAATCCATAAAATATACGGCACTGCTACATTTTCTCCAAAACATCGGACATACAGTATTTTGTGGATTTTTACGGGTCTAAATTTGATACCCTCCCACGCCTCCTCACCCACAACATTTTTGTTGACCGCCTTTTACCCCATTCTCATGCGCTGTTGCATTTTCAGGCGCCTGGGATGGTCTATCAACACCTCATCAGTAAAATAGCCTTGAAAATTCTAAATTGCTTTCTAACGATGCAGTAAGAATCTACATGGCTCAAAAATCACAACGGTGAGCCTTGTTAAAAAATGTTGTGCTGTCCTGAGGTTTGTGTACATTTGTAACTGAACCACGCTGTGCGAAAATATTTGGCTAAACTTGATAACCATCTCATAATCCCTCGGGAAAAAGAAAAAAGGGTTCCTGTAAAGGTTGATAGTAAAATGTGTTGAGTGTGATCATCATCATCATTATCGTGAAGATCCAGCGGGAGAATTGGCAGGAGAAACAGCCATGAGTCATAGTTGAAACCTGACATGAGCAATTAAAATTTAAGGTTCGTAAATATTTAAATTATTACATCAAATTTGTTTACGAGTGTCTGGATAATGAGGGTGATTATGGGGAAAGATATAACTGAACGATAGACAAACAGACAGACAGGCAGGCAGGCAGGCAGGCAGGCAGACAGACAGGCAGACAGACAGACAGATAGATGGATCGATCTGTCGAAAGATAGAGACAGACAGATAAACAACCAAACAGACAGAAAGACCGACGGTAGAAAATACGGATAAATCTATCGACAGGTAGACAGCCAGTCAGAAAGCAGACAGGTAGAGAGATAATGACAGATGGCAGAGAGATTAATAGATAGATAGATAGACAGATAGACAGACAGACAGACAGACAGACGAAAGACAGGCGACAGACAGGCAGATAGACAGATAGATATTTTTCAACCAGGAACACCCAGGATGTGAGCTTTCAGCTCAAACCACTAATGAAACGATTGCAAAATGTCGCCGGATACAACCGGAAACGCTTGATTCGTCATGGGTCTGGAACTCTCCAATTTTCTAATCTCGTGGAGTGACGTCCCTTGTAATGTCGTGACGCGAATGCATCAACTGTCTCTTGAGAGGGAAGAAAACATGTACGAGCAGAGAGAGAGAGAGTTAATGATCAGGAGAGATCTCTTGTTTCTTTCTGGCCCAATAGCGTATCTAACTGGGTTCGTAAACATAGAAGACCCCAGTGGGAAAGAAGGGGTAATGCAGGAAAATAGATCAGGGAGCGGCTATTTCTTTGCTTTTCGGAAAGGAGGGGGCGAAACATGGGGGGGGGGGGAGAGGGGATGGTATAACCTCTGGATACATGTTAACTCATTCCCTACGGTAACTTTTGTAGGTGTAGACGGGAACTCTCAACACTATCCAGTTTGAAATTTAGACATTGTTCAAAGATTTTGTTTTCTTTCACTCAGTATAAACTACAAGACAATAATAATAGGAAAATCAATTAACCAGGATGGATTCAAGATGTCGAGAAGTTTGCATAAGCTGGAAAATTGGTGTCCACTATCCTCTCGACCCAAATGTTCGGCTTTCCGTGGCGAATGAGTTAAGTTTTTTTCGTTCTTGTGGTTTTATATCAGTTTAAGAGGATGTGAATTTACATAGAATTGTGTACGTATTGGACAGTTCCTGCGTTATTTTATATGAAATGGATAACAGTTTCACCAGTAGAAACTGCATATACATTACATGGCATCAATTAGGATAGGTCCATGATTCATTACAGCATTATGCTGAGATAATTATGAGACTACTTAAGACGTCACATTTGAAAAGGTTAATTTGGTGGATGATTGTTCCGGCATCCTTTCGTGTATTATTATGATTCTCTTTTCTATCCTAAGATATACTATGGTATTCATAAACTTATTCATCATTTTAAGCAAGCAGTTTCCAGTATCCATATTAGATAATGTAGAAATGAAATCAACCTATCAACAGACATCTCACTCTAAATGAAACCCGCACGTAATATGCTTATCATTTTTTTTTAAATTACGAAACCGAAACAGTGGCCTAAACACATGCATTTTTAGAAAGGAAGATCACTAGTTGTATTGTTTTTGCAACCTTGGTTCTTGTTTATCCAATACCATCTTTTGCACAACTGAGAAATTCGATGTTAGACGTTTCCGGGTTTTCTTATTATGATAAGGTGTTGGAATAAATCAGAACTGTGAAACAGCTTGATAAGTGCCGCAGCGTAATTTGAACAAGTGTCAAAATGTGCTTTGTTGTATTTCTTTTACATACTAAGAAATGCCCACGTGCACAATATCCTGGCCTCATTGGTGGCGACTAGACTCCCATCTGGAGTGGGCATGTGGGTTGCTCGCCTTGGGACTCCGTAAGGGAGCCAAGGAGGATAAGCTTAACTCTAGCACAAGGAAAGCAAAGCATAAGGAAATACCAGATAACCAACTAATCATCTTCTGCTAGCTTACATCAGGTTACACAATAGGCCATTATTATATCATATTGTATTGTAAGGCTGCGCACAATACTAGGTGAGAACTAACAATGAAGCGTCTAGAATAGGAACGAGCATGGGACCAAAAAAAAAAACAAAAAAAAAATAAAAAAAAAATGCCCAGTTTTTGAGAAAATGAAGATAGAACTAACAAGAACTAAGGTCTTGGTTAGGTGAATTCCGGGTCTATGGAATACCAATGTCATTACAGGCACGGAAACTCTCTTCTCCCTGTCATAAAGGATTTTCCGCTGGCTTGAAGGCCACTTTAATTATTGATGAGCACTAATGAATCAGAGGACAGTTCATGACGTGTCGGCCTTAGATTGAAAATCTCCATCATGACATTACTGCTCTAATATTTTCAACAGAAATTTTAGTAGCCACTGAAGAGTGGAACACGACAGAGCCAGAGGTTGATCTAATGATCAGTTTATTATGACATTCGGAAGATTAAGAGCTCTTTCAGTTGGTATCTCTTAACAATGAGCTCATAACACACGTTTAGAATGACTTTTCCTCTTTTAAATGGAGTAAGATAATTCCAACATGACAACTAAGTCTTGGTAAAGACAAATCATGAGCGTCAAAACAGCATTATGTAGCCGATATATATGAAGTGTAGCTTGGGGTGCCCCGATGGGTACTTAAAATATGTTTAGGGTTGCCAAATAAGGGCAAATAAATTACTCCATATTGATAGTTTTTGGGATTCCTTGTAAGGTTTACAATCAATGTTCCCTCTAAGCTAAAATGCACCTCTTTCTGAACTTGTATTGGGAGTTTCAAGGACAAGTAGAGTATTCCATATTGCCATTTTATTGCATTCCTTGTAAGGTTTACACATCCCTCCAAGCTGCGCAGGCGCGCGGCCGCGCAGACGCTGTAATGGTATCGCACACATCCGAATGTTGCACAAAAGTCTGAATGTTGCGCACTAGCTTTCAATTTAGTATAATTTTGCTTAGAGCATCAAAAGTTCCGCCCAGCGGTTTAGGCAAGTTAGAGGGAACGTTGCTTACAACTATTATTACAGTTCGGTAATAACAACTGCTTCAACCACTTGAGTGCTGCTTCAAACAACGGCTTCGTGCTGGGGTTCTGTTGTTTTCGTATTTCTCATATTATTAAGCAATGTTTCTGAGTCTTTTGAAATGGAGAACTTTGCAGCCAGATGTAAACATCTGTGCTCCATGACACGCTCTGCCAGTGTTACCCGTCAGTTCATCAAATGTGAAATGTTAAACAAACAGTCATAAAAGACGTTTTCAGATGTTGTTTGGGGTGCATTGCGTCCTCTTAGAATAACAAGGTTGTAACTTCCTTCCTTCAACTTTTCATGTGCTCACAGCTTTTAGTGATACGACTTTTTTTTTTTTTAGTAACACTTGGAAACTGGCACCGAATCCGCTTGATAATTATTTTGACACACAATAGAGAGTACTTGTAAAAGTAGTGTATAGTGTGTAACTCAGTTCAACCAAACAGTGGAGATGGAACCATGTCATACTAAGGAAACGATTTGTTGCTGAAGCCGTGTTTTCACATTATGTAGAGGTCCAAGTTCAATTTTCTCAAAATCTCATTAAGTGCAATAGCACAGCAATCTCTGCACTCCTCAAATTAAATGAACTGTTTTTGATTGCTATCATTTCTATCCCTTTTTTGCTTCAGAAATGTTTTGGGGCCGTTATTTAGAACACGTAAAAGCACGTGTACATTGAATTGTTTGTCGTTTTTGTTTTGTTTTTTTCATGCAGGTGTCTTGACTGTGTATTCATTATCAACATCGCCTTCCAAAAAACAGACTGCGACACGCATTCGCCACATGCACACATACACACACACACACACACGTATACATACACCCACTTGATCCTTTAGTATGATGTTGCTGTGATGTATTCTCTGCTTACCTGATTGAATTCCTTGCACCAGACAAACATGTGCGAATATGTTGTTTAATGATACATAATGACATAAAACTACTTCACATAATATATGATTGCTTTTTCTGAGTGTTATAATGAACTACAAACTGTTAGATGTATAGCACTTCATCAATGCGATTTTTCACTCCTTAAGGGCCTGATTAGCCAGTCAGCTGCATCGTGTCCCCAACCAGAGAGGTGTGATAATACCAATACGAAACTGTGCAACTCGCTATAGAAACTATGGTACATCTGGTCACTTTCACATAAACCAATACTGTCTTTATTTTAGCGTTATCATAGGCAGTAATGAGCCTTCAGAAATCTTTTTGTATCAGAATTTGATACATAGATGGGCTTTTACTGTAACTGTTGAATGTGGACTTCCTAGCAAGCCAGATAATCAGCAAAAGACGGGCCAGTGAAGAAGTGAGCTATCTAGCTCATTCATTCGATAAAGGATTTCCTTCCCCCTCCCCCCGGTCCACTCACACACATATACATACACACACACACACACTCACACACATACACTCACTCACACACATGCCACGCCGAGAAAATTGACAATGTTGACTAGCCCACACATAAAATTTCATCATCAGATCAAAGGATCTCTAGCTCACAGGTTCCCAACATTTTTGTTCCATTTACCCTGGCAAACTTTCCTAACATTACACCTACCCTGTCTTTGCTCAATAATGTGAATGTACTCTTCTTCCATCATAAAGCAACCGACAAAAAGGAAATTAAAGATACTGTTTTTAACATTATTGTTTGAAGTTCAAATAACAATAACAATCATAATTATTAGCACATGGCATTGTTTATAGCAAATTCACCCCACTGGATAGCCAAAACATTTACTCTTTGGCGGTACAAAATTCCTCAAAACTGGGAACCTTTGCTCTAGCAGCTAACATTTGAAAGCTGTAAAAGTAGGCAATTATTGTAAACCTGAGAGAGAGAGAAATTTCGGCCTTTGAAGTCTGGAAAGGGTTCACGTTGAATATCACAACAGCCTGTAATGAAAGAATGACATAGGCAGCTGTAAGCTTAGGCTATGTTGCTGGTTACTGATAGTTATTGGTACCACAAGTTTGACCCTGTGGGTTTCCAGCTCTTGGCGAAAGGTTAAAAATGTGCGCGGGAAAGTGCATTTTTATCGCACTGGAAGATGGGTGCCATGTGCATTTGTCGTGAGGTGCGGTTGTAAATAACAGTCAGAGTGAGCAAGAGTGAAACAATGCCGTGATACACACGTACTTGGTAGTCTAACGTACATTGGTGTATTTAACTTTCATGTATCTAGTATCATGTTTGAAAGGTCACCCGGTGCCCATCGTTCTATGCTTTTAACATCTTTTAATCTGTAAACAAATAAACCTTTTCCCGATGAATAGTTCCGGTAGCATTTATTTGACTTGTTTTACACTTTCCAGAAGTTTTATATAAAACAATATAAGTTCTAAGTTCAAATGGCGCAGAGGTAGTAATGCAGTGTAAAATAGGATAGGGATCATATTTAACATACTATTGTGACCAGTAAGTTACGACTATGGGTTCAGAAAGTTCGCAACTTGTAGATTCAATACCTACAGGCATTTTTGTACAGTTAACGTTTGGAATTTCATCTGTCTTGTCAGCCCTCCAAAAATCTTATTTTTGTCATACTAAGCAAATAAAAAAAAACAACAAAACACATCAGAACGAGAAGGAAGTAAATAAGCTGAAAACGTGGCCACTAGTGCCGGGCAGAGTCTTGGTTTTGAGTGATCCGGACATTTTGGATCATCCAGTTCATATGGATATCCGGATTATAGACCGGTTCAGAAAATTGGCTGGCGATCGTGGATCCCATGCATAGACACTGTGGCCATTCAATATTGTGTTCGATACGCTTACCCTAGTGTCGCATCAAGTCAAGTCGGTTTTGTTTCCTTGTTAAATGTGAGACGGGAACTACGGAATTAAACGGCACCTGACGCATCCACTGGAAAAACCGAAACAATTCTGTCTCAGCAGCCAAACCGGCCCTGATTCAGATGGCGGAGATAGAGACCTCTCTCACTGAGTCAATAGAAACTCAACACAGATTTATTCAGTGCTCTGCTGGGCCATGTAAATCTGTTTGGCGAATAAAAATACGACCATCCTGTGTTCTTTCCGTTAATCAGTAAATAAACAGATAAATGAAAATGACCAAACTGACTTGTTGATGTTTTTTTTTTACCCTGAATGAACAGACGTGTTTATTAAGCCACTGCTTTTCTACAAATTTATATACATTTAATAACATCGTTCGTACAATTGCTCAGGGCTATCTCAATGTACTTTTACAAAGAACTCTTATGACTGGCCTTTAGAATTAATAGATATATTGAGGCAAAAACTCGAATTCAGGGGCCTCCCTCCCCCCCCCCACCCCACCCACCCCCATTCCCAAACCCCGCCCCTTTAAAACACTTCTTATCTACTTACATTTATCCTCATTCCTACAGACCATCCCAGTGCACAGACCATCCCAGTGCAGGTTTACAAAGTGGCAGCTGCCGGCAGGCATGGCGGGAGAAAATGACGTGTGTTATTTCCTTGAAGAAATCCATCTAACGATTGATTTGGGGAGCAAGTCTAAGTGGTAACACCTCACTGCTAATTGCTGACACTTACGGAGTAATTCTGTTAATCAATTCTAGTGGGATCAACAGGTATGTGTCAGGGTGTGGGCTGACATAATTAACGTGTTCCTATTTAAATACGACATTTGACATGTTTATCTACCCAACTATATCCAAACACCTACCCAATACCCCGATCCTCTCGGAAATCTTTCCAGTTATGGAAAACCCTGTCCTTATCGCTAAACCTTACGGTCACTATTATCGGCTGCCAAAAACATCCCTTCTGGTTAAAACGATACTGAACTGCCTTCAGTCTGTACCTTCCGTTTTGACAAGACTTCTCGTCAAAGAACTGTGCAGTGCATACCGGGCTGACGTGTAGTAAAATCCAAACGTGTTCAGTTGCTAATATGTTTCTACACGTTCTAGTCCATTTTCTGGTGTTGTCTCTTCAACTCAGTTCCCCTCTCTTCATCTTTACCTTGAGATACTTATACACAACATTTATCACTGATGTAACACAATGCCTACTGAAAGTTAAAAGTCACCTCCTCAAGTCATGACGATGGACCATCAGACTCTGGCCAGAGCTCCAAGGACAGAAAAAGACAGTAACTACAACTAGTTGAGTGTCTACGTCCGTTCTACTGACATTATTACCATAGCTTACAAAGCGATACCAAAATGTGAGTCTTTTGAAATCCGGGAGTAGTGGGGAACTCTGTTGGACCAATAAATCTCGTTGAAATAGTACGGCCAAATCATTATTTGGGGGAAAAAAGAATTTATATTATATTTCTCAAAAAAAAATAACAACCAAAAACGTCTAGTTTGTTTCATAATATTATCAGAGTGTACCATTCTTCGTATTTCGAAGGAAAGAAACCAGGGAGTCGTTTTGATCTCAGCCATAACTGCACCAATTCTCTCTCTGTTCTTCCACCCAGTTGCCAGGTCTCTCCCACTATCCATCCATCCGTCTCTCTGCCTGCATTTTTCTCGATGTGTGAAGGTTTTACTGTCCGTGTCAGCTTCTATCAACAAGCGTTGCTATAATTATAATCATTCGCCAAATGATTACTTTTGATTCAACCTGTCATTTATTTTTCTGCGTAGTTGGCTGAGTCTTTGTCCAGCAGATTACACTGCCCCTTGACATGGCGTACATGGCAGGCAAGCAGTTCTCGCAGGATGGAAATGGACGGGAAAGGAAATGGCAGTGTTGTTATCTCAGTCAGCCAAGTACCTTCACAATATTGTACCACCCGCCCACTGCTTCAGCGAAAACAATCTTCTATTCACTTGTGGATGAGCTAGTGTGCCAATCAATCGCTGGGAGACAATGTTTCTGTATTGATTTAAGAATTTCCACACAGCATCACGTGCCAGATTCGACGTCATATAAATTATAAGATCTAACCACACTGCAGCACACATAATGGAACTGAGAATTCTCCAGTAGACTAGGTCATTGGCGCTTGGGGTATTGTGTAGGTGTGTAATAGAGAAATTAAGGGTAAATTGACCGCTAGTTGTGTTAATGACTGTGTAAAGAGACACACGATTTCTAAGAAAATGACTGCTGGCACGTAGGAATGTCATAACCACAGAATGTGTAATTTGCTGTATGCAGTGATACAATTTGCTTCAGTAATACACCAATAAGCCGGCTGGGTAGATACAAAGTATATTGCGTGGTCTTTTAGGTTGCAGATGTAGAATACGGTTTAGCTGTTGTATTTTCGGTAGCCTTTATTGTTGCCGCTGGCTCTCTAAGCTCATGTGAATTGTGCATCGCCTGGAAGAAAGTTTGACACGTGAAGATGTGACTAATAGTCTTATTTTACAATAACTTAATACAATTGTCAGGCGCCTGAACACACACTCCTCAATGTTTCTGTTCAAACACACGGGTACCTTATTGACAAAGGTTTCTATGAATCCCGGGTGAGTAGTTGCATATGTACGCAAATAATTATGTTTGTGTATATAGGCACGTGTTTGTGTGGTTACTAATGTATCATCCTATTTATGCATAGGTCTGTCCCAATTCCAGTGTTCACATTAATTAATTATATAAGCTAGTGTTATATGACTAAGAGCGTCTATGTATGTGAAACTGAAAGTTTGTATGGATGAGAGTGCGTGTTTTAGTATGAGATTTGGAAAGTGTATGCATGGATTATTGATGCAATGTACAGCGCATTGAGTAATAATTTTATTAGAAATGCGCTATAGAAATTCTATTTATTATTATTATTATTATTATTAATTATAAACTGGTCACTGGCTGATACAGAATTAATACTTCCTCAGTCGGTCGTTGTCTGTGTCGTTTCTCCTTCCATCTCTTTTGTCTTTCTTGTCTGCATTCATGTGTTTAATCTTCTTCTTCCAGTCTTGTTGACATTGGAGCATTGTTAATGAACAAGAGAAACTCTAGGCCCTCCAGACGGTTTGGTTTGCAATGAAATTCTATTGATTGTTTGATTTTGAAAATTTTGTCAGAATCTGAGAGAGTATAATCAATACTGAGTGCTTTTCTGGCATGTTCTCAGACATGCTTGATTTGTTTCACCGTTTCTCCCATGGGTGAAGATTTGCCTTGATTTAGGAAGAAAAATACATCATTTATTTATGTACATGGTGAAGTTATTTTTACTGAGTTTAGTTTTGCATGGCAGTGCTGGTTGTTTTAATCACAACAAGACTGATGTACTCCTACTTAACACTGGGACGGGTTGGAAACATCGTTATTGCATAATTTTCTCGTTCAGAAAACCGAAAACAGCCTCTACAAATTTATTTTATTATGTCTTCAGTTGATGGAAGACAACGTATTGGCAACAGAAATAAGAAATAATGAAAAGGTGTGGGGGGGGGGGGGGGAACAGAGTCCTTCAGACATGTAGTAACAAAAAAACAACAAACAAATGCCAGTCATCATATGAAATAAAAATAATGACGCAATGTCTGGTTGAACCCATTCAGTGCCAAGAGAATTTGTTCTTTTGCACTGAGACATTCTCAGAATAGTGTCGTTTTAGAAATTCTATCGATATATTTTTAATGACTTATACTCTGCTGATATTATATTACCGTTTCTAGAACAACAAGCAATGAGATAGTGATATCAATATTGTCAAAGATCGGCACAGCCTTAACAACCCATTATCATCATGCACATGATTATTGGCACTGAATGAGTGAACGATAACTACGAGGTCTCAAACGCTTTTCACATTTTTGAAGTACTGGTGTAAGAAGCTGTTGAGGACCGATCAGAATTTGTTGGTAGACAGGTGCTAAAGGTCACATCTCTGCCTATTTCCATTTGAACACAGGTCTTTTTTTTACTGATTTGGTGACATTTCCACATCATGTGGTAGAAGTGAGACTCATAGTTTGAAAGCCTTGTTTATGGAGCTATGCCAGAGATCGTATTGATTGCCTTATGGTGAAAAGGGCACAAGGAACTAAGACGTTACCTGACACGAGACCATAAAGCCAGCAGGGAAAAATTCCTGGTTGTCTACTTTCAATTAACATTAGCTCTCAGCATCGGGGCGGCAAGGATATGGCTTTTGTAGCCAGGCTTTGCCTTGTCATACAATGATCGGAAAGAAAAATTAATAGACAACGATAAATTAACATTAAAGTCATGTTTTATCTCTACTATACAAAATTGCCAGAAAACTTCCTTATTACCAATAGGGTGGAAAACCATGGAACGGATTTTCCTGGGGGAAAAATGCAGGACGCGTGAAGTATCCTTGTGGGCCGAATAAACTATGTAAGAGCAAATAATTATTAGGCACAGCGGAGGAGTAATCTGCAAAGTGCGCAAATAGTGAACTCTTGGCTTGCCAGAGGGTTCAGGAGACATAATTACAAACAGGACACCACAACATGTGCCTTCAGTGAACAAACTTTTCTGTGCGTACTGAATCTTGCCATGAGGCTATAGAGTTATTATCTTCTTTGCCTTTGGCTCCAGTTCCTAGACTCCATAGTTCCATCTTACTTAAATCACTTATGCCTTGTTAATATAAACGGGTTTCATACTTACCAAACATTTTCCTGATTAAAAATAGTTTTTGTTTGGATTTTACGGCGCGCCAGCTTGATAACAGCCATAATGGACGACAGAATTGGCGAGAAACCCAATCGTTAGAATACGAAAGTGCGTCGAAGAGAAGGAGGGATGAAGCTGCTTTGACCTGTCTTGTTGGGGCCCGTCAGTCCTCTACAGGACGTAGCCCTCCGCCAATGATCTCCTTTCGTCTCTGTTTACGGTCTGTCTTATCCATGCCTGTCCACCTGTCTACACAATATCATCTCTCCGTTGTCTCTCGGGGCGTCCTCTTGTTTTCTGTCCTTTTCTAGGCCTCCATTCAGTGCAAGGCCTTGTCCATCTGCTATCTTTCATTCTTCCGATGTAGTAATATAGATTTCTCAATGACAGTCGAAAATAATATATTTTTTTAAATGTTTGTCCACACAACTGAAAAAAAAAAAAAAAAGACATTAAAAAAAAACTGGTTTTAAAGAATTTGTGGATTTTCCAATGGGTGGACACAATTATTTTTTCGGGAACTTAAGACCAAGCGAGAGCTACATAAATCAAATTACACTTTACTTCGTGAATTTTACTCTCCTTTGTCTCCTGTAAGCCCCCTGAGGTGTATACCCGTCGGAACTAATTAGATCAATTTTTCCTCAGTGTAACCATCCTAGGTAAAAGCGTTCTGTCTGATCACAATACTTCTGGAATCGACGACATGGGGCCCCGAGAGATACTACCATCTTCACCTTGTAGGGGCTTAAAAATCAGCCATCACAGACTGAAGCTTCATTAAAGCTTTTATTCAGGGACACGAAGAGAGATAGAGGGAGCTCAGCCACGTCTTTTTTTCTTTTTTTCTTTTTAGACCCAGTTGCAATGGCCCTTACATAATCCACCCAGACAACAGTTTCTTGATCAAATATGTTGAGGAACTTGTGGTTAGAATGACCCGTGTAATTAATTGATACCTGGGGGATTTCCAGGCCTGGTCTACTGTATGGACAAGAACCAGTTTTACTGCGACACCGACAGGCCTATTTTTGGCTCGGTGAGACACTTGGTGACTGAAAAATACAAAAAAACGCAAAGCACAGTTAGATCTATGAACCTCACTCCACAACAACATGGCATGTTGACGAATAATCGTTACAGTTGCCTGCCTGTGTGCATTTTATATGCCGACACCCTGTGATTGTTTTGTTATTATTATTATTTACTTACGTTTGCCATCGATTACGAAGTATGGGATTTGGTTTGATTGAAATTAACATATTTATTCCACCATTCATCAGATATGATTCTCATTTTATTTATTTGTATTTTTTCGTCTTTGGTTTTAACTATTTCAGAAATGCATGTCCACCCGAAACTGTTCAAAGAAAAGATAATAAAATTTCACTGCCTTATAGCATGTCAACAACATGTTATTTCATATCTTCATCAAATAATTATAGCTTTCAATTTAAGTGCTTCTGTCTAGTGCGCTGATACACGACTGGAGGTCTATGGGTGGAAACAAAGTAAAAGGCGTGGGAAACCCATCATTTAGGGGAGCAGACAGTTGGCAAAACGCATGATCAGAGATATCGCAATTCATACTATAATGCATCATTCTTTATTGTCCCCGCCAAAACTAACATAATAAAGTTCAAAGAGTGTTTGTGTGTGCGTGTGTGTGTGTGTGTGTATTTGCGTGTTTGAATCAGAGAAAGATAGAGAAAGGGGCATGTGATAGAGGGAGAGACACACACTCACACACACACACAAAACACACACACAGAAAGGAAAGGAGAGAGAGACAGTAAGGAGAGAGAGAAAGAGAGAAAGAAGAGAGAGAGAGAAAGGAGAGAGAGTGTAGCGTCCCACTAGTAGGACGATCGATATTTTCTCACCCCCCCCCCCCCGCTTGGCGAGTCTCACTCGGCGACCTTCCTCCCCCCTCTCGCCAGCAAGGCCGGTATTTCTCTTTGATGTGGCTTGTTTGTTTCACTGTAGAAAATCTAGAGAGTCTGGAAGATACTGCGGTGTCCGAGATTACGCTAGGTCGACCTTGAGTGATGTAATTCTGTGACGTGTCTGTGTACGATTGGGTGGCTGGTATGTGTCCCGAACGATCTAGGTCTGTCTCGTGCTCATGGGGCGATTAAGCCGCTTCATGAACGTTCCTGGACAGAATATATATAAGGAGGGCCAGACGAGTAGGAGTGGTGCAAATCGTGGGTGCAAATCGTAGGGTGAAAGTCGTGGGTGTAGATCGTAGATGTGCAAATCCAGTCATAGTTAGAAGTGTGTCTTCCCGGCTAGCTAGGTGTAAGTAACCTGTGGATATCAGCTCTTGTTTACAGTTATTAAACGTTAGTATTAATTGTTCATCGGATCCTGTTATTTATTTTTACAACAGTTCGAGACAGTTTCGTTTTTAAGGGGCAGACGA
Organism: Onchidella celtica; assembly: GCA_963931925.1. Classification (NCBI taxonomy): domain Eukaryota; kingdom Metazoa; phylum Mollusca; class Gastropoda; order Systellommatophora; family Onchidiidae; genus Onchidella; species Onchidella celtica. Next base: position 56,242,505 of record OZ007573.1, read on the forward strand.
TCAGTTCATCTGATTCTCCCCATCATAACGTGCTGAAATTTGCTTCAACTGTTACAGAGAGAGAGAGAGAGAGAGAGAAAGAAGTAGGGGAGGAGAGAACGGGGAAAGGGGATAGAAAGAAAGACAGGGAGAGGGCAGTATAAAGAAATGAAGTAAATTGGGACGGGTAATCTGTAAAAGGGAAACGGAAATGTTTGCATGTTCAAAGCAATTCTGATTATCAAAGCAAAAGCCAAGCCATGCCTGACTGTTTGAAAGTCAGCCTTAATCAGCATGTCCATGTTACGTCAGGACATGTATAAAACCGCTGGCATTCAATACAACCAAATGGATGAATAAAAGGATAATTCGTAGGCTGTGCTTTATCCACCAGCTTTGTAGAGATTCATGTGCTAGATCAGGGATTCTCAACGGGGAGGCGCATGGCTCCCAGGGCAGGGATTTCAAATATAGGGGAAGGAATTTTAGCCAAGGGAAGGAACTCTGTGAGAATTTTAACCAGAGGGGGGATAATCTTTCTTGTTTTTTTTATATAAAGAATGAAGCTGTGTGTTCATGTGTGCGGAAATGGTGAGGGAAACGACAAAAATCATCAAGTCGTAAAAATAAAGACTACTTCCATTTGTACACGTTTCTGCATGCATAAAAACATTCTTTCTATTTCACTACTTGAAGGATTTTTGACGTTTCCGCTTGCCGTTTCCGCTTCGTACATATGAAAACCCAGCTTAAACATTGAAATTTTAATTTATGGTTTTCTTTTTTCACTTGATTGTAATTAATGATGAAATCTAATTTCGTAAATTGTTTCAACAATTACCACTATTTAGAAAAAAAAAAGGTATACTGGATGACACTTCAGAATTTTAAAATGGTTCGGGAATTTAGAAAACTTGGGATGGTAAAGGGGGGATGGGGAGGGGGGGGGGTGCGATGTGGCCGGGTAGCGTGATTTTTTTTTTTTCGTACTCACTTTACCAAATTCAGGAGCGGGGCAGCAACAGACCCCCAAACACAGGTCATCGGCTAAGGGATTTCTCGTCCTACCGAACACTGCCATGGGTGCTGCAATCTCTGGACTGTGCACCCTAACCCTAACTCTAACCCTAACCCTAAAATGACTCTGAACGTCACCGAAAATCCCTGTAATATGTTGCTGCCACGCTCCTGAATTTGGTAGAGTACGAAAAGAAAGCATGTGGCCGGGTACTTTGAGAATCACTGTGGTAGATTCTCTGTAATCCGCGTATCAAACGCACAGACTGAGCAGCCTCCCACATACTGAATCGATGTCTCTTTGTTTCACTGTTTACCTCCATTCTGTTCCCGGTCACTCCACACTGTATTCACTGTTATTTCTCTTTTTCACTGTAATAAGGCTAGAGAATGTCATTTTAAATCTTCCTTGTGTGGACAAATTGTAATAGATGGAATATGGAAGTCCTAGAAACATAGCCCAGCTCTTTAACTATCTATGTCAGTTTGTTGTAAAGAAAGACACACCAAGCGATCTCCGTGTTTAAATGCATGATAGCTGTAAAAGAAATGAATATTGGCACAAAAAAAAAAAACGTATTACCTGTCTGCCATTTAACAACACGATGTATGTCCTGGACCATGAGTTTGCCCGAAATATGACGTAATAAGGGTCGTGACTTAATATGTGGAATGACCCAATAAGATTAATGACGTAAAGGACAATGAAGCAATTAGTACAATGACGTAATAAGTATGAACGGCGCATTGAATTTTAATTAAGAACTGTATGCTGTAAGTAAATACAAAGCGAACACTATGGCACTCACTGTTCGATTCACCCACTTGGTCATTCGGCTACCGGTTCTGAGCTCTGACAAAGCGCCATTTCAGTTCTCATGGAAACGCTCTATCTTTTAACTATGTGATGGATGTTTGCCGCTTCAGTTTCCGTTTCCGTACACATGAAAGTACATCTGTGTCAGTCATTCTTGTTTGATTGTGGCCAGAGCCATGCAGCAATCACGTCCTTTTCTTCTCATGATTTTTCCTCTGTTGTGAAGAATATTTCCAGGAATGTTCCGACTCATAACACCACTAAAAGGTTTCAGTACAGCAGCGGTTCTCAACGGGGGTGATTTGGGCTTTCAGGGAGGCGAAAACGAAGAAAAGGGCGACAGAGCTGGGCGAGTATGACAAAATGGGCGATAAAGAGGGAGGGCGGAAAGCTAGATGGGGGGCGATTTGAGAACAAATATTTTTTCTGACGTGATCATAATATTGCACAGTGTTTAGTCATTGACACCCTGTTCTTTTAATTTTCAGATCCATAATGTCATGTCTGTCACTCCAATAATCTGCCATGACAGAAAATTTGGGGCGTAAAGGGGGCGATTGTCTGAAAGAAGGTTGAGAACCTCTGCTGTAAGCGCTGGACACGGCTGAGGTTCTTGCTCGGGGATTTTAGGCATCCGTATGTTCTGTCAGAGAACTTTAATAAAAAGAGAAACCCATGAATAATTTAGTTCCTGTTGATTCCAAAGGTGATGAGGAATTTCTTTTTTTTCGGTTCGGTTTTATTGTCAAGCAAGTGACAGGTCGTTTTAGCCACGAAACACATTCGTTAATTACGATATGGCTTACTGTCTGAGGCATCGGAACTTCCATCCACTGGCCCAGCGCTGGGAATATGTAACTTCCGGGGATGGGACGAGTAGTTGAGGAAGGGCAGGATAATCATCGGTACATTTTTAAATTTATATATATATCTTTTTTATCTGTGCAAAGGGGAAGGGGGCGGGTTCAGACAGAAGTGGGGAAGATAATTGGCTGACTGTATTAGACCTTTTGCGAGATACACTTACGGTGGTGAGCTAGAAATTAGTGATTCGTATCTGAAAATGCGATAACTGCATGTTTAATATCAGTGAAACCCTGCCGTTTTGTTCCCATCTCCTATGGAAAGGGGCCAGATTTGAGCTCTGGTTTATTGGCGTGCATAGAGATAAATGAATATCTTACCCCAGTGGTTTACACAAATGTTCTCAGATTTATTTATCCTTATCTCTGTTTCTGCGACTCGATACTGAACTGACATTATAATAATGATCCTGAAAGAGATCTGACTAAATTTATCGTGATCATTCAAGGGCTGCCGGGGAATCTTATGAAACAGATAACTAAATTTGTTGCCACTGGCTAGCTGACAATGTTGATCATGTTTAGTTTATGGGAGAAAGCTAGACGTAAGTGGGAATGGAAAAATAAATTGCTACTACTAAATAAGCGAGTGCAGCAGTGTAGTCGTGTCAGTACACAGAGTAGCAAAGTTCAACCAAATTGATAGAATTTTCTTTTTTGTATTTGATTTTCGCCTCTCTCTTCACATTCTTTATTAATGTTTTCTGCCTTCAGCTATAATTATGTGCGTTTGCGTGGCTTTTATATTATTATTGTAACAGTTGATGCAAATTTCAGCACGTTATGATGGGGAGAATCAGATGAACTAATCGTCTACCCCTTGAAAAACGAAACTGTCTCGAACTGTTGTAGAAATAAATAACAGGATCCGATGAACACTTAATACTAACGTTTAATAACTGTAAACAAGAGCTGATATCCACAAGTTACTTACACCTATCAGGGAAGGCACTTACACTTCTACTACAACTGGATTTACACACCTACGATTTGCACCTTACGATTTTCACCCACGATTTGCACCCACGATTTGCACCACTCCTACTCGCCTGGCCCTCCTTATATATATTCTGTCTAGGAACGTTCAGGAAGCGGCTTAACCGCCCCATAAGCACGAGACAGACCTAGATCGTTCGGGACACATACCAGCCACCCAATCGTACACAGACACGTCACAGAATTACATCACTCAAGGTCGACCTAGCGTAATCTCGGACACCGCAGTACCTTCTAGATTTTCTAGACATTCTACAGTGAAACAAACAAACCACATCAAAGAAAAATACCGGCCTTGCTGGCGAGAGGGGGGCGGAAGGTCGCCGAGTGAGACTCGCCAAGCGGGGGGGGGGGTGAGAAAATATCGATCGTCCTACTAGTGGAACGCTACACAACTCCCCAATTTAAGTTGAACATTCTTCAACTATCTATACCACAAAGCGTCTACACTATCATAAAATACTTATCATCTCCAATCTTACCATAGACATTGCTAATACTGTACTAGGTGTCTTCCCAATATCCTAAGTACAATACAATAGCCATATTATCTTTATAACACTATTACAATCTCATTACAATATCATTACAGTACCATTACAAAACCATGGTCAACAGTAGATCTACTATTATAACCAATATACTACCACCACTGAGGTGAAACGATGGTCAATGATACTATTAAAATCATACTATGGTGAAACGATGGCCATCCAATACACAATGCTTCGTGCACGAAACATAGCCCATAAACGTTGTGCATAACAATGATTGTCTTACATACCAAATGCATAAATGCATAAACTCATACATACAATGGCAAAAATACCAACACATATCTACCACTGATCAGGGTCTAACTTCATCATATCAAATCAAACGAATTATAACCAAGCAATACCGATACTGCCTAAGCTTAGGCCACTCGTAAATTACATCAATGCAATATACAAAATCACTGCTTGCTCGCAGTTCCCATTTGGGTTACATTCTTCAAGATTACATTAAGTCCCATTGGTAACAAATAATGTAAAAATGATACAAGATCAAAACATGACTAGGACATAGTGGCTCTCTGCCGGCCAATAATTCAATACTCAGTCAGATATACATTACAGTACAATACAGTCATCCCAGAAACGTATCCAACAGGCAAAACTCTGGGTTACAATACATCTCACTGAACTTGTACTATTCAAAACACTCTACTCAGGAAGTCGGCGCCGACATTTTCCTTGCCCTTGACATACCTAATCCTGAATCTATATGACTGTAAAAATAGACTCCATCGTAATAGCTTTGGGCTGTCAAATCTGGCCGAATTCAAATACTCTAATGACCTATGGTCAGTCTGGAGCACAAACTCCTTACCATACAAATACAAAGTAAACTTCTTTACCGCCCAAACGATGGCTAGGCATTCTCGCTCTGAGACTGAATATTTCGTCTCACGAGGCAATAGCTTACGACTGGCATATGCCACAGGATACAACTTTCCCTCATATTCCTGCATAAGAGCAGCACCCAACCCGCGATCTGATGCATCAGTTGCTAGAACAAATTCTTTTGAAAAATCTGGCAAACATAACACGGGTTTGGAAACAATGGCATTCTTCAAAGAAGTGTACGCTTTCTCCTGCACTTCTTCCCACTGAACTACATTGGGCTGACCCTTTCTAAGCAAATCAGACAGTGGTGCTGCAATCGCTGCAAAGTTAGGTACAAATTCTTGGTAATATCCCATCAGTCCTAAAAATGCTTTCACTTCCTTCTTAGTGGTGGGTCTGGGTGCATCTCGCACCTTACACACATTTTCTTCCAACAGACCAATCATACCCTTTCCCACTGAGTGTCCAACAAAGTCCACTTCAGACGTTCCAATCAGGCACTTGGATGGTCTTGCAGTTAATCCAGCTTGGTCCATCCTCTGCAGCAATTCCTTGAGAGCCTTCACATGCTCGTCGAATGTCTCTGTGTGGATCAGCAGGTCGTCCACATACGCTGTCACATTGTTCAGTCCCTGGACCAATGGCTTCACGATCCTGTTCAGTGTAGCTCCTGAGTTCATCATCCCGAAGGGCATCCGGGTGAATTCATAGTGTTCGCCCATGGTGACGAACGCTGTCTTGGGTATGTCTTGTTCCCGGACTCGCACTTGCCAGTATCCCTTGCTCAAGTCGATCCGAGAGAATATTCTTCCTCTCGACAGACTCTGGAACACTTCCGATGGGGCTGCTGTCGGATGAGGGTCTAACACAGTGATCTTGTTCAGCCTCCTGTAGTCGATGCAGACTCGGTTGGATCCATCCTTCTTCTTGACCACAACAACCGGTGAAGCATAAGCTGATGAGCTCCTGCGTATGATGCCCAACCTTTCCATGGTGCTGAGCTCCTCCTTCAAGGAGTCGCGCATAGCATAGGGCACCGGATATGGTCGTTGCCGAACAGGTACCTCTGATGTCAGGTCGATGCGATGTTCGCCTAACTGGCAGCATCCGGGGAGATTGGTGAAGATGCGTTGATACTCCTTCACCACGTCGCGGAGTTGTTGACGTTGTTCCGGCGTCAGCTGCGTTCCATATTGGACATCTTTGTAGCCTTCCTTCTGGTCCCAGCTCCCTAGGTCGGCAAGGTCCTCCGTCATTCCACCGTTGTCGCCTTCCAGGTCGCAGTCCTCGATGACTGTCATGCCAGCCGACTCCACAGGTTGACTCTCGTCCATCACGTCGTTCTCTGCCAGCACAGTCCCAGCACCATCACCGTCGTCGTCCATCATAGCGTCGACATCTCCAGGTGTGGTGTCGCTCCTGCCGTCGTTCATCCCACACACCTCGGTCACGACAGATGCCGGTCCCATTGCCGCCGCCGCTGCTTGCGTCGTCGCTGGTGTAGTCCTGGGGATATACCTCTTGAGAAGGTAAGCGTGCAATGTCTTCTCTTTCACACCCATCTTGACTTTGTAGTCGTTGACGCCGACAACCGAGACTACCTTGTATGGTCCCTTCCACTGGACTAAGAGCTTGTTGGCGTTTGTCGGCAGCAGTACTAAAACTTCGTCGCCAGGGCGGAACTTCCTCTCTCGAGCCTTCCGGTCGTAGTAGGTTTTCTGTCTACCTTGTGCCTTTGAGAGCTCTTCCGTCGCTAACTTCCACGTGTCCTCCAGCCGCTCGCGTAGTTCCATGACGTACTGGTAACTGGTCTTTGTCTCCGGCTCCTCTACATCCTTAGTCCATAACTGTCGCAAGATGTGCATCGGTCCTCTCACCCTTCTTCCACACAGCAACTCGAATGGGGCGAACTTTGTCGATTCTTGGGGAACTTCACGATACGCGAAGAGCAGCGGGTTAATGTATCGGTGCCACTGCTTAGGTTGCTCCGCGCACAGTCGCCTCAAGGTCTTCTTCAGTGTGCCGTTAAATCGCTCCACCAGCCCGTTGCACATAGGGTGGTAGACTGTGGTGGTCGACTGTCGAATTCCCAGTAATCTGTTCGTTTCCTTCATCACGTCCGACATGAATTGAGTCCCTTGATCAGATAAGATCTCCTCGGGCACACCCAAACGGCTGTAGATATTTACTAAGGCTTCTGCTGCTGTCTCCGCGTCAATCTTCTTCAAGGGGGTCGCTTCAGGGTAACGAGTAGCGTAGTCTACGTATACCAGGATATACCGATGTCCGCCTTCACTCGGGGGGTCAATAGGTCCTACCAGGTCCACGGCCACTCTCCTAAATGGGATGTCTACCACTGGCATACTCTGCAAATGCACCTTAGGAGTCGTTCCCTTGTTCACTGTCCTCTGGCAGATGTCACATGAGCGGCAGTATCTCGCGACGTCACCTTCGATACCAGGCCAGTAAAAATTGCTCATCACCCTGTCCTTCGTCTTCTTCACGCCGAGATGTCCTCCGACGATAGAATCATGGGCAACGCTCAGTACATACTCCCTCAGTTTCTCGGGTAGTACCACTTGTCTTGTAATCGTAGCCTGTCTTATGTCCCTATAAATCCGGTACAGTACACCTCCGTGTCTCTCGAAGTGTACGGACTTGTTGCCTCTGTTGGTCGGAATTTTCTTCTGCCCCAACTTCTTGAGGTCTTCGTCTTCTTCCTGGAGTCGGATGAGTTCCTTCCTATCCACTCCCGCGTGCCGTTCTGCCCTCGGCACCCTCAGCGACGTAGACTGGTCCTTCCTCTTCTCCTGGGCCCTCGTGGTCACCGCTCCTACCATCACCTCAGTATCAGGGTCGTACGGGTCCTTCGCTCCGTCCACGTTCCCGACTACTAGGTCGCAGATGGTCTCCGGGAGACACAGCGCCGTCACTCTGCCCGTCAGGTAAGGCGTTCTCACGTCGATAATGGCTTCCTCCGCCGCTAGCAAGGAGTTATCGATCCTCGCGATAAGTTTCTTCCCACCGGTGAGCTGTCCGTCGACAGGCACCGCTAACTGGAGCTTCCCGTCCTTCATTACCGCTTGAACGTTGATGCTGGTGTCAGCCGTCGTCGCATCCTGTCTCGACGACTCGTCCGCCGCTATCACTACGGCCGCCGCCGCTTTGTTCGGCTTGCCTCGCCCCGTATCCTTCTGGGCTGGACACATTCTCCGAACGTGGCCTGGCTTTCCACAAAGGTAACATTTCAACTCACCTTTGTCGTTTATCTTGGCACGACACTCCGTCGCCTTATGTCCCGGCCTCTGGCACCTATGGCAGACCTGTGTGCTTCTGTCTCCGTTGGGCCTCTGTCGCACTGGCCGGCTCTGCAGTCTGGCGCTCCCGCTGAGTGTCCGGTTCCTCGCTACCAGGAACGCCTCCGCTGAGTCTGCGACGTCCTGTAGCGTCTTTGGCTTCCTCTCCCTCACATGGGTCGTAAGGTCTGGTGGGCAAACATCCATAAACTGCTCTCTAACGAACAGGTCCCTCACTCCTTCGTAGGTCTTCTCCGTCTTTGATAGCTTTATCCACCTCTCTAGGTAAGTCTTGATCCTAGTTAGAAACATCCCGACATCTTCTCCATCTTCAGGCTTACCTTGTCTGAACTTGAGTCTGTAACCGTCCTCTGACAGGTTATACCTCTTCTGCAAAGCTTCCTTGACTTTGTCGTAGTCCTTGGCCTCATCGATCGGCAATCGACAGAAGCACTCCAGAGCTCTCCCAGTCAGCAGGGCAGACAGTGATGTCGTCCAGGTGGATTTGGGCCAGTCCGCTGTCTCGGCAAACCTCTCAAAACGAAGTAGCCAGCTATCAAGGTCGTCCTTCCCATCCTGAAATGCAGGTAGCTTGGGTCTCTTGGAACTGGCGTGGTCGCTGGTCCCCTGCGTCGACTCGCCTCCACGCTGATGGCGGATCCTCTCCATCTCCAGCTCGTGGTTCATCTTTTCTCTTTCCAGCTGAGCCTGTCGTTCCTCTCGTTGAGCCTCTATCTTCAGTTGCTCCATGCGCTCTTGCCTCTCTCTTTCCTCCCTTAAGCCTTCACGGATGTAGTCCTGTCTCTCCTTCCCAGTGAGCTCCAAGGCATCTGCTTCCCAAGCCTTCCAATAGCCTCTGACACGTTGTGGATATCCTCGATGATCTTTACACAATTTACTGTACTTTAGGAACACTTCGATGGTCTGAGTTGAATTTGTTCTGATCTGATCGGATCCCGGACGAGCCCCCAATATGTAACAGTTGATGCAAATTTCAGCACGTTATGATGGGGAGAATCAGATGAACTAATCGTCTACCCCTTGAAAAACGAAACTGTCTCGAACTGTTGTAGAAATAAATAACAGGATCCGATGAACACTTAATACTAACGTTTAATAACTGTAAACAAGAGCTGATATCCACAAGTTACTTACACCTATCAGGGAAGGCACTTACACTTCTACTACAACTGGATTTACACACCTACGATTTGCACCTTACGATTTTCACCCACGATTTGCACCACTCCTACTCGCCTGGCCCTCCTTATATATATTCTGTCTAGGAACGTTCAGGAAGCGGCTTAACCGCCCCATTAGCACGAGACAGACCTAGATCGTTCGGGACACATACCAGCCACCCAATCGTACACAGACACGTCACAGAATTACATCACTCAAGGTCGACCTAGCGTAATCTCGGACACCGCAGTACCTTCTAGATTTTCTAGACATTCTACAGTGAAACAAACAAACCACATCAAAGAAAAATACCGGCCTTGCTGGCGAGAGGGGGGAGGAAGGTCGCCGAGTGAGACTCGCCAAGCGGGGGGGGGGTGAGAAAATATCGATCGTCCTACTAGTGGGACGCTACAATTATGTTATACTCTCCCCTCATTTAGAGCCTCTCCCCCCCTCCCAACCCTCCCCCCCGCCCCACGAGTTGTATCAGTTTTGTAATATGCGCGTATTTTCTACACAAGCATAATGCCATAAATTTCATTCACTTCCAATTAAAACTGACTCATTTTATTGTAAGTATCCACGATTCACCTCTTTACAAGCACGAAACTGACTTCAGATTGCACTATGTTCGTGACACCATTGAAAAGCCAAAAAGAGAAATCATTTTTGAATGAAGTAAAAAAAAAAACGTTCGACTCGTAAACTGTTAAGAGAAAAAAACACCTCCCAATTTCCAAAATTACAGGGTTCCTTTTTGCCCTGTATTTTGTGTTCTACAAGGTGTAATTGTCAATAAGATGAAATTATAACGTATTGATTCGGTCGTCGTTTGACAGACTAAACAACCCTGTGGCCATTGATAACTTTTCTAATCTACATCATGTTTTTTTTATCCTTACTGACATTTCAGGAAGTCTCCACCGCCAGACAGCGCCTCTACACAGTCAACATCTGCGGCCCTGGAGTAACAAGACGCAAAATGTCAAAGCCATCTGCAGAGTGACATTGAGAGCTTTCGCTGTCGCCAGAATGTTCACACACCGAGGGTCTTGATGAGCAGTCTCTGCCTACTTTCTAACCTGCATCATTACCTCCGCTGGATGTGAGACAGACAGCTGTATTTTATTGCATTACGCAACTACCATTTCACAACCTGTTGATTCACGCCACCCAGTAATCTGTCAGCTAAACCACCATTACCCCATCATTTACGCCAAGACGACGGAAAATTACTCAAATACAAATAGTTGTTTTTTTTCCTCTCTGGAAATACCACGAGGGTAACGAGTCCTGAGTCAACACGGAGCGTAACCAATTAAAGTCAAGACCATAAGCGAAATACGGTTTCGCGGAGCAAGTAAACACGCGCGTCCTTGACAACGGAAGTTGACGATCGACCATGCTTGTTGCACAGTTTCATTCAAAGATAAGACAGTGCGGCGTTCTGATCAAGCCTTATCTTCTCCGGGTGAAAATAAAAATTCGCTGATGTTTTACTTGCTTGGCTGTTATTTTCACGGGCGTTGTTTCCCATCGCTTCAGAAAAGTGCAGTTTGTTCGGACTCGAGCAGGGGATGTCTCGTGTTTCCAAGATCGATGTAAACAAGCCTACATTATTTCATTAAAGTAAGCTTTTGCCTGGCTTCGTAGTTAGTTACTTTGACGTGGAACTGTGAGTGCTGTCATCGAAACAGCAATACTATTACTACGCGTTTATCACTGCCAACAGAGTTTAATGTCGTCTAACATTGAGATACGCTTTCTTTTCTGAATGATCAATCAGATTTCTTCATTGTCAAAACAAATCATCATTGTTTATATTTATCTTGTAGTTAATGGATGACTTGTAAATTCTTTAATAGGAACGTAACGAAGAAATATTGTCAGATACACCTGACAAATGCCTGTGGGATGAGGAAGAATATAATGTTATTTTCTGGGAGAATTCATTGACAACTCTTCTGCTTTCTGCATCGCAAATTATTTGAAATTCGAAATTGTTTCTTCGTTCACCGATTCGCTGAAAACTTGGGTTATTATTCTGCATTTCAAATTGCTGCAATTTTGAAGATTTTCAACGACCTAAAAAGCACATTTTGTGACCAGAGACCTTGATGCATGACTATGACACGTGACACATATGACGTATCCATTCGCCGTGCCAGCCAATTGTCCAACAAATTGGACATTTTCAGATCTTCGCCCACAGCGAGACGAGCGTCCAAGGCCAATGCTTACGTAAGTTTAAAACATTGTATTTGATCGTTGTCCACTTGTAAGAATGTGCCGATAAATACAAAAAGTGATCTAACTCCACCAGTGTGGAAACTGAGACAACATAAGAAGACGTACAGGTCTTCCAGTCGTTCAGTGGAATAAAGATCTAACTCCTCAGAGAGAACATATTAAGCAAACATTATTTTGAGCCTTTTTTTTTTAAAGGCTGCATAAATCAAAGATAAAAAGAGAAACTTCGAACGCAGTTTTCTAAAAAAAAAAATTTTAAAAACGATAAAAGTGGATTAAAATCATTCTTTCACTCATGGGAACATCATCTGGTCATTGTGCAACATCTGCACTACATCAACATGGCCGCAGTGTAAGTTATCGTAACACATTTTCTTTTTTTTTTTTTTTTTAACATTGAGATGTTTGGCATGCTTTGCAGCCCTTGGAAGTCAGCGCATTGTGTTATAAGTTGGGGACCCATTTCTAAAAACCAAGGGGTAAACTATTTTTTTTTTTTTGTATATTGTTGTTGTTGTTATTGTTTTAATACTATAACTATTAAGTCCGATAAAGAATGTTATTCAGCTTTTGCTTCCTTTGAAAAATGTGCAAAACCTGAGTTACCAGACGGCCCACGATCTATGGTCATCGATATTTAACTAACTCTTCAACATGGAGGAATCCATAATGAATAGGAACAATGCTCGTGGAGTAAAATGTAATATTTTCCTCCAGGAAAGCTATGGTAAAATGAAGACACTCGTACATAAATAGTTTTCAAAATAAAACACCGATGTTTTAATTTATTTATTTATTTATTTATTTATTATTTATATATTTATTTATTTTTTTATTTTACTACCCTGTCCAGTTTTACAATGCAAGAGAGAAAAAATAACAACGTAATTTTGGATAATGCGGAATAGAGAATGTTTTCTGTGCACTCTGTACTTTTAACCACACCCTGTTAAATGTAGATCTGCTAAATGCGAACACGTAAGTACAGCATGATTCCAAAGCATTTATATAATGATTCAGGGATATGAAACCAAAGACGCGTGCGAAGTTACGCCAATTCTAGTACTTTCCAAAGTATGAAATGGATATTTTTAATTAATAACTAGAGTACACAATACTTAATGGCCATGCTTCTGAACGCTGTAAAGACTTTCAAAGTACCAAGCAAGGCACTATTCCAGTTAATAATCCCTATCTTTCAGTAAGTTACTTTCACACTGACGTTCCATTCACAATAATTGTTAAACCATGGGTTATTATCTTTCCACGACGCCAGTGTATCCCCACAGGAGGCCAACGTGTGTTCAAAGTCAGATTTTAATTAATCAATATCGCAAATGAGCGCGGTGCGATGAGGTCGTCCTTGTACCTTCAGGAAGATCAAACCAGTTAATCTCCGTTGTGAGATTTCTTTCATTTATCAGGGTATTCAAAGCTTTGTGCATGTGTGATTAAAGCCCGGTTTGTCAAGATTCGGGGGGGGGGGGGTAGAGCTGATTCTGGGCCTTCGTAAATACATTGGGAGAGGAATCACCTTTACAGTATACAGTTAATCAAATCTCCACCTTCAGTCTTGTTTGTTTCAGCTCCACTATTTTGCGTAACTGAGAAATTCGACGTTAAACATTTCCAGTTTCAGTATTATAATAAGGAGTTAGAATAAACCGGAACTGTGAAATGTCTTGATAAATACCACAAAGCATTTTTAAACAAGTGTCAAAGAATGCATTTGTTATCTTCCACTTACTGAACAATCTCCGGTATTTCAGAAAATGGAGATAATACAAACAAGAACTGAAGGAATGGCGGATTATGTCACGGCGATAGCGTCAGGAATTTTGTAAACCAGTTCAGCGATTGTCTGTCCACTACTCCTCATCCAGACACCAATGTGAAAATCGGTTCGATCGGAAAATTGACATCGGTCGCAGGAAAACAAACTCAACGATTTAGGTCTAATCATTTAGTTTAAACTGAACTGTGCCACACACAATGATGTGTTCATTTGACTACATTCTGCACATTTGCATTGCGAAACCATCGTATGACATTTTGAAAAGATCTTTTACCGGTTTCAGCAAAACAAAACCGTTTCTGAGAATGTCAATTTATTTTTATGTTTTTATTTTTCCGTTCTGGCACACGGTATTTTCCGGTATTTACCGTCTAAAGCGAATCTTGGATCTGTAAATATGTTCATGTGGACCTCTTTTAATTCCAGTTTGGCGTCGGTAAAGACCAGACATCGTTAAATTCCACTTTTTAGCTATTTCTTTCTCATCCGTCTCACCAGGTTAAAATTTAAATCAATTCTCTCCAGATTGAAGGCTTTCATAGTGTCAGTCCAGGGTGATTGGTTTGAAAATGCTGATTTTGATAAAGTCTGTGGCATTAATAATCTTTCGATTTATCGTCAAGAAAATCATTATTATTTTAGTGCTCTAACTGAACTTTGCCTGTGTGGAAATGAAGTAAACACTGAAGAAAATGCGCACGAAATCCTCGCCAATAAAAGGAGTACAGTTGTACTTTTTATCGAAAATGCGATTTCGGAGTTGAAGCAGTGTGAAATCGGTTCCATGTAGGGCATGGTAAAGGATGTGAAACTAAGGAAAAGATATTATAATTCAGTAGCTAAACGAAATAAATGGAAACAATCAATGAGAAAAACATTAGCCGTTCTAATCAAGAGAAAATGTTCCCGGTAAACAAATTCAAAGGCTTTGAGGATGAAAGGCATCACGACCTCAATACGTAGAAAAGCTTCTGATTTGTTTTCGATTTTTCCATTTCTCTCAGATCAAAGGCGGTTTTACGGCATAGACCTGATGGCTTTAATGACGTCATGGACTGATTATCATCCACCAGTCCGCTCTGTTTATGGGAATAACAAAACATTAACTTTTGTGAGGAAAAAAAACAAATGTTGGCATAAAAATTTAAGTCTATCCCATATCGATCTCTTTATGGGATCTCAAAGCGACCTCGAGCAAAATAAATCAACATTATTGCAAAATAATGTATTATAATTACGAAAATTTATGAGGATCACAAAGAAAAACAATTCTTGGTATCACTTGGGCAGCAAGAAACGAGAACCTAACTTCACATGAAAAGTTTATGAGTCATAACAAGTTTTACAAAAAATTATATAGCAATCGTCAACGTTCGTCAAGCCCAGGTCATTCCTTGACTGACTCACTAGAGCTTATCGATGCCCGGGATTGCCTTAACCGAGACGCGCAGCAGTAGAGATGGATCGGCCGACTAGTTTGGTGGATGAGGTCACAATATTGAAGTTCAGTGACCTCCAACCTGTTGGCTGTTGGGCGAGGTGTCATTGAACCTCAGCGTCGTGTCGTCACCACCCAACTCCTCGGCCGATCAAAATGGACTGGTGAGTGCATAGTTCCAGTGTTTGTGCAGCCCATCCAAGGACCCGGTGCTATAACATGAACACCCCTGTCAGCGCTGCTACACAGATTCATGAGAAATCCACTCCCCGGGCATACTTCTATCCCTTTCTTTATGCAGATCAAATTAATGCATTTGAATCTGAAGGAAATGAGCTTCTATTTCTGGTTTACGCCAATCTAGATCTCATTATACATTTTCCACACAACTCAAATCAAGCGTTGCCTGTTCGATGAAGCGAGATAAATTATGCCTAAAGCTAGGAGACTTAAGGAATATCTATTGAGCTGCATGGCCAATTGGAAATAAAATGAACGTAACGAAAATGCAGCCGGAGACAAGGTGCACTCTAGTCCATTTCTATCGGCGATTAGACCGATGGTGGAGTCACCACAATGTCAGTTTCATTGAGACCTCGCGAGCCAACCAACTTGTTGGATCTGACTGAAACCTCAGGCCTTGACCTCACAGTCCAACTAGTTGGACAATCAAAATCAACTGATGCTGGTGTAGGTATTGATCGGCCGATTAGTTGGAGAGTGACGACTGGCTCTGGGAGCGCACTAGCTGATTTCGATCTGCGATCTAGTTGGCTAGTGACATCACGGCATGAGTTTCAGTCAGACTAAATGCACCAGTCAGCCAGTTGGACAGAAAGTCAGCACCGTGACGACATCATCTAACCAGCCGGCCAATCAAAATTGAGTGGCGTGCACCCAGATTTATGGTTATTTGAATCAGGAATTCAGCCAATTAGCTTACTGCTCCGTGCAACAGTTTTGCTTCTCTTCAAATGTTTAAAAGTCTGTAATTGCCAGTTCCCTCACGCCTCACCCTGAATTGACGTTTGGTTGTTGTTTTTCTGTGTTCAATCAACTCCATGTTCAATATTTATGAGAAATCACGGCAAAAAATGAAAGGCTGTGAAGTACAGAAGCAATTATTGTAATAAAATAAACGAAAATGAAAATAAAAATAAATTTTGTCTCTCCACTGAAGAGAACATTTCCGCATAAATGAAAATCATCCTCATGTTATCCCCCCCCCCCCCCCCGCTTTGACATCATTAGGAGAAACAGAATTTTAATAATGTTAAATCCAGCGGAAAAGCTTTTCCATTTGCCCCGCTTTTGTGTCGATGTTTGTGTTTATGTGTCCGTTTGGAGAGGCGGACGAGGAAGAGTGAGAAGGTAGAAGGACAAAAGTTTCTGTCCTGCAACACGGGCGTTATTCATTTTTCGTGTCTTTTTTTTTTTTCTTTTTTCTTTTTGCCTTGGTTGTTTCTCGATTATTTTTCTTATCACATTTTAGATATTTAAACTGTTTCCTACCTATAACGTTTCTTTTCTTTTTTTTTCATGCTAAAAGTTTATGCATGTAATTTAGTGGGAAATCAACGTATTTTTCTGTAGATCTGCAAAGAAAACAACTTTCATAACCATTATGTCAAGGAACTCCACCAACTTTTAAAAAAGAAAGAAAAGAAAAGTCTTGAAAAATTGACACGCCTGAATGAAAATCAAAGCCGTAGAAGAAAGCATTTCTTGATTAAAACTTTAATAGTTACATTGTTTTACACTTTCACTATTCAGAGTTTACCCAGTTATCAAGGACAAGTCAGATTTGAAATATAAAATGTCTGTACCCCAAATTAAAATAGAAGATAGCTCCATCTGGCTTCGTTCGAGAGTCATGTATTATGCCCGACTTCAATTAAAGTTTTTCCATTTTGTTTTTAATGGGAACTCCAACTTTCATTGTTTGTTTTTGTTTCTACCCCAGACCTCCTGCTTCTGCCATTTACTTTATTTTTCTTTGGAACGACGCAGAGGCTGTCAGAGATTTCTTTCAACACAGTACGTTAACTTTCAGCCATGGAGTCCTTTTATTGTTCTTCTGCCTGGCCAGCCGCCAGATTGGTCAGGATCGTGGCTTAAAACATGGACTCGTTTCTTTCTGGGATCCGGTTGCTATCCGGTTTCAGCCGTAGACTTTTTTTTGGGGGGGGGGGGGGGGGTTGTTTCTTATCCGGCGTCTGAGTTCAATCAAAGACCTTCTTCTAAACCAATCGTTCATCAGTCTGGGTTCAGTTTTCCGCCTTCGATCTTTAGCAATGTCGTTAGCCCGGTGTCCAGTTTAGCACATAGCAGTAACCATTATTCACACATTCACGGACATGTACGGACATTCTTAGTGACCACTTCTTCCATTACGACGCCGGCCAGACAACGCCAGGAACATTTCCCTGGAAGTAAATCTACGTCGTTGTGCAATCTTAAAGAGGAGTTCTATTTGCTGCCAATCTCTACCGTTGTCTGATCTGATTGATTCTTGTCTTGAATGACAGCACGGCTGATTACCAAAGAAACCAATGGAATGATAGTAAAATGGGTTATTTCCCCTAAATTACCCAATGTTTCCCGTCTTTTGTCCCAGACGAGAAGTTATCGCCCTTACGTTTAATTATTTTTTTCAAGAGATAAGTTTGTGTCTTCAATGCCATAGTCCCATTTAGTTCTTAATTTATCTGGCTCTCTCCTGCCTGTCTTTCTTTTTCATATCACTCATTTTTCCTTTTTTCCCCCGTCCAGCTTATAAACTTTGGCATTTCATTTCACTACGCCTATCACGCTGTCTGAAGAACCAACAGTCAAAGCCTTACTATCCGTTGTGCACATAGCCAGATTTCATCGGATGTTTTTTTTTTTTTACCATTAATTGATATCATAGGGTCTGAAATATGAAATGTGTGGAGTAAAGCAGAACGAAGATACCTGTATACACTATCAGTAAATTAACTTCACCAGCATGAAGCCCACTAAAACCAATTTACACAAGCACACTGGCATTGCTGACCTCATTCCTCCAGGTTTTTGACCATTCTTCTGGCCGGAAGTGGGTGTTGCACGTCGCACGAGATGCCAATGAACCGTTCGTAACAATATGTGACCTTAGCTCTTGTTTGTTCCAATTTCACTTTTTGCACAACTGAGAAATTCGACGTTAAACGTTTGAGGCTTTAGTATTATGATGAGGAGTTAGAATAAATTGGAACTGTGGAATAGCTTGATAAGTGCCACGACGCTTCCTAAACAAGTGTGCATTTGTTATACCGAGGGTAGGGTTCCAAACCGCCGTAACTCAAGTTACGATGTTTTGGAACTGAAACAATATGTGAAAGAGCAATGCAATACCCATGTGCTGCCAAAACGACGTGTCGATGGCTTAAATACCAAGAAAGACACGAAACAATATATTTGTGTTGTATCTCATGCTTGGAAAAAAAGCGGCATCTAAACTATAGTAACTCAAGTTACGATACTTTGGAATTAAACTCTTGGTGTCTTCGGTACCGTAACAATGACTTACCATAGTTTGGTTTGAAGTGCTTGCCCTGAGTAAGGCCAAATTGTTGTCGTAAGTTATACCTCCTCTACATACTAAAGCATCTCCAGTTTTCCAGAAAATGGAGATTAAACAAACAAGAACTAAGATCTCGCTGTCACGTCGATTAAACTATCCCCGGCGTCAGCTGTTCAATTATTTCTGCATTTTGCAGAATGTTCCTCGGTCATGCCCCTCTTCTATGCTTTTATAATTATTGCCACTAACATCTACAACCACATTTTCATTTCTCTACGCTAAATTTCAGAAAGATCATTTCAGTGGTTTTCGAATCTATTGATTATTATCAAGTGTTTTTCATTATTCTATTAATGTGCTATAGACTTGAGGTGCAAATATTCAAGGCCGTGAGTATCTCAAAAGAAAACACCTCTATAATTTTCCAGAACTTGAATAGTCAGTGATATTACACTTTGATATTTTTTTGGTCAGTGAGTTGTGTGCTAGAAGTATGCAATATGCAATACTGACATATTATTTAATATCTAAATGTAGAAAGCCGAGGAAAAATATTAATAAATATTCAAATATTATTTGTATTGTGAGTTGCGAGTTGTTGTGAGTTGCGTACTGCGCCTAACAGGCTGCGTCACAATTTGCTCTGAGATAGAGAGAGAGAGAGTCAGCGAGACAGGGCGAGAGAAAGAAGCAGTGCAGTGTGTTGAGCGCTTTGTCGGCGCTCCATTCTGTCCTGTGGTTGCCAGGTTTCTTCTGTAAAGTGCATAGAGAATTTTAAAAATGGATATGCGCTATATAAAATAATAATAATAATAATAATTTCACCTGGCTACTTTGATGCATGAGATCTAGTCCATGTTTGGAATCAGGATATAATCTAAAATTCTACTTTGATGCATGAGATTCGATCCCATGTCTGAGAATACGTGTATGATTTGAATTCTCACTATCTGTGGCTGTTCCGTTTTTTCCAGGATAATGCCACCATAATAATTATCGTTCCCTCATTCCTTCTCATCCATATTATGTCGTCGGTTATTTCCAGATGTGATTTCACAAATCCACTTAATACTTAGAACCCAGTGCTTCTTCAGATGCTCCGTTCTCTTCCATATTCATCCCAATCCTTTTCATCCCTCCTTCCATATCCTGTTCCTTCTCCCTCTCTAACCTCTGGAACCCATAATATGTAGGATTAAAAAGACGAATTTAACAAATATCTGAAATCCATTTTACCGTGCACAGTATTATTGCAATATCTTTTCTTTAAATAATAATAATAATAGTAATAATAAGTCATTTCTATAGCGCCTGATTCCACAGAAGAGTGCTCTAAAGCGCTTAACAGTTCTCACAGTCACACAACACACATTTTCATCAACCTATACCTAATCACTGTCTCAAGAATGTTACATATCCTGCGTATACGCTTTTGTAAACAACGCTGTTTTAAGTTTTCTTTTGAATTGGATCAAGCTGTTTGAATGTTTCACATGATCAGTCAAGTCATTCCACATTTTAGGTGCACACACTGAAAAAGCTCTTTCTCCCATGATTGTTCTTGATCTGGGCACTACTAATAAATTTGCTTCTGCTGATCTCAATTTTTTGGGTGGGATGTATTTTTCAATGAGCTCTGCAAGATATTCTGGTGAGCTTTGATTGAGGCATTTAAACACAATGCATAAAATCTTAAATCGAATACGCTCTCTAACAGGCAACCAATGAAGGTTTTGAAGAACTGGTTGAATATGTTCTGATGTTTTTGATAAAGTAACAAGTCTAGCAGCCTTGTTCTGGATCTTTTGTAATTTATAAATAGTTGCCTCAGGGATACCAATGAGCAAAGAGTTGCAATAATCTAGATGACTGACAATAAATGCCTGGACCAGAATCTTTGCGGTCTCTTCATCAATACATTTTCTGATCTTACTGATATTCCGTAAGTGAAAGTGCATTGTTTGGCAAAGTTTTGTAACATAGGTTTTCATGGACAGGTCTGAGTCGAAATAGACGCCAAGGTTCTTAATGGCTCCAGATGTTACGTTGATGGTAGTACCGTCAAGATTTAAGTTATCAATTTTCACATTAGATCTAGAATTTTTTGCTCCAAGTAAAATTATCTCAGTTTTGCTGTCATTGAGGATGAATCAGAGGATGAACCAAGTAAAATTGACTTGACATAATTATGTAAGACAGTTATGTAACCATGCGGCGTCTTTTTTGTTTCTTTTTTCTGGCGTATTATAATATTCCTTTGCCTACAGTTTGTGTGAAGACACGTTGGGCTCCAGCGGGTTACCGATTTCCACCCACACATACTTTGTCCTTTGCCACAAAAATGTGCCCTTCAACAATATTTTCCCCCATCTTCAATATCCTCACCCATTTATCAACTGTAAATGCGGGCATT
>OZ007573.1:56263682-56281182 GCA_963931925.1 Onchidella celtica
GACCCAGAACTACATGCCTTCTGTAGAACCGCGCTATTTCAAACACTGGAGGTATATTTATAGTGTTTTGTACAACATGTAACAATTAACCAGAGAAGAGATCAATGTCATACTTCTGGGTGTGGCAACAAACTCCACGTCATACACAGAGTTGACTTTGTAGTTTTACGACAACGATCGTTATAGCAGAATATCAAGTTTACCTGAAAAAGGAATTTAAAATTTGAATACAGTACGAGAGTTGACATTTCATCTTTGTCGCCGTTGCGGTTATGCGGCATTCGGAAATTGTGTTTTTATTTGTGAATGATCCTTTTTCAATTAAAGTGATTCATTTTACTGTATTCAGCTGGATGTTTCATAAATATTTGGAATTCTTGTAATATTTGGTTAAAATATCTCAAGACAGTTTAACAAAATACCCTGTTAGGACAACGAAGGAGCTAACATTCTGCCAAAGATCCCAGCAAATTTGTGCACTTTTGGTTTTTGTAATCCTGATGTGTTTTGATAGACTTATTAGAGAAAAGGCTGCAGTGCTCTTGGACTGGTGTCAAATTGATGGATAGATTGTGAAAGTTTCCTGTAAATCCACCATTCTGAGGATACTTTGAATGTCAACCGAAGTATACATAACTTTAATGCGCTAATGGCCCTCGCTGCGTCAATAAAAGGGTTACTTTACTCCAACTCAGATGTAATTTAAAAATACGTAGAAAGCACACACAGCCCACGGCGCTCAGTGTAATGGGCGCTTCTTCACAACTATATTAATTAAGTAGTGCACAACTCGACTGGAAGTCACGATTCTAGACTGTAATGCGCTTAGTTGCCGGCTTGCACTGAACTAGGTGAAACTCGTGGATAGTAAAGTTGTTTTATGTTGAGGTTGCCGGGAGGAGAGCAGTATCGAACTGAAATTGAAGTAGGGAAAGTGATGAAAAAGTCTCCACATTATTAACGGGATCGATATTAACGTTAGTCTTGATGAAAACCCTGTGTTCAAGGTAATTAGAATGTTCAGGATTAAACCAGTCTGTAATATTGTAATATCAGAAGTTCAGATAGTCATTTGCGACCAATCAATAATTCTGACGTGCATTTTAACAATATTTCTGGTTTGTTTCTTTTTTTAATTGTTTATTTTACTCTGTTAACTTTTGTTTATCAGTCTGTTTGTCGAAAGTTCAAAATCTGAAGTAGGTCAGGAAGTTGTGAAGTAATGTCCCAGTGCTACTATGTTCGTAATTCACGAATAAAATGTTTTTCAGGGAGTATTTTCATTTATTTATTATTTATTAACTTATTTATTTACTATTTTATATTCACGTATCTTTCTGAAAATTTGCATGTGACATGACACTGGATTTGTTTTACTGGAATATTAAATTTTAATTCTTTCTGACACGTCTATGTAGGTCATTTATGAACCTACGATGAAAATATTCTACTGCGAAGGCGTTTGTGATGAAAATCTTGATGAAGCATATTCGTAGAGAAAGAAAGAACATCCATTATTTTAGAATTCATGTCCTAGAATTGAAGTCATTGATTTCTAACATGAGGTTTGCCAAATACAAGTTGTTGTTGTTGTTGTTGTTGTTTTCTTTTGCATATTTAATTAGAGGGAGGGGGAAGGCCGGAGATACAGAAAAAAAGGGGAGGCTGAAGGTGGTATAGAGCTGCTTTAATGCATCTCAGCAAACAAGCTTGTCTTTAAAGAATAATGAATGCCCTCCAGAAACGTGTAATTACTTATCCCTCCTATACGCTCTTGCAAATAATCAGCGACCCTGATTTCATAACCACGAGTTTCTGCCAACCTCGTAATATTGCAGCCAAAACAAGGAAGTGCTTGATTCTCTTTCAAGACACTGTACTCTTTTAAGCTACACATTTTAATTTATCATTTCTCTTTCATGTCTCAAATTTGCTCTATATTAGAATGATGATAGTGATTTCCCCCGGAAATCATCTAGAAACTATCGCGGAAAGAAGTTCACAATGGCTGCGTCACACAATCTAATTCTTGATGTCGGCAAATTGTCAAATGTTAGAGATGAAAGCTTTATAGGGGAAGAGAAACTCACTTAGTGAAGCCGGCTCTTGTTGTAGATGGAAGCATCGCAAGGAAGAGCCTTAGTACTGGATGGAATAAATGCCCGTTGGCTTTGTGCAGCCAGTCACTTGTACTGAGAGTTGGACGTCTACAACGTTAAACTCCACCACACGGCCACGGTATGTGTAGGTACTGATAGATGTAATATAGCACAGACTTAATTCCCGATTCATCTCTAGAGACTGGCTTTTAGTTTTATAAGTGTTTTGATGCTGCAGCTAAAGTGAGTTCTTTGTAGACCAGAAACGGTGATTCTGCATAGGCTTGTATATTTCAAAGAGCAAGAAATAATTATTGTGCAGGCTAGCGTTACTCCGGGTGTGGAAAATTTGTGCACTTTTCATAATTGTCACTTATCAGATGTATTGAATTGTGCAATATGGAATACTAGTGCGTCTGACATATTTAAGGTGTCCATGTGAGTTAGAGTTTATCTCACATTTTCTTTTGTTATTTTGGACGAGGTTGCATTAATAATTATACATTTAATACCACCACTACTATCACGAATAACAACAACAGTAATAATAATAATAATATTAGTAATAATAATAATAATAGGACTGGTAATAAAAACGATAAATTGTCCACTGTCGGTGTAAGTTATATTTGTAACATTTCATCAGGCCTAGGGAAGTTTTAGGACCGAGTGCCTTTCTTAGCCTCCTAGGTGGAAACGTTTTTTATTTTTTGGTTTGTATTAAACCCAATCACTTAATTATAATATAATTATTTTAAAGAAAAGGCAGAAATTCTGCGGGGGAGCGCAGCACTTATCATGATAACGGTAGATGTGGATTTATGTTTGCCTTGATCCAGAAGGGCCTCAGTCTAGTCTGAAAACTAAATAATTATCTTGGCCGTTCCCATAATCTTGCATAAAAATTTAAGTGTGTATTAGTTTGCCATTTACTTTGTGGTGCAGCCAAAATATACCTTGGGCATGTGATTAGAGAGAGGGCGTTTTGTTTTTCTGTTTCTTCTCCTTAAATCGGAATGGCTTCAAGGCATAATGAGCTTTACTTATGACATGCATTGATTAACTATGTTGGGCCGGGCTGTACGGATGGCCGAGTCATCAAGACATTCCGCTTGAGAATAGGTTATAAAAATGTTAAGTGTTCATTTTCAAGCACATTATCTTCCTCCAGATTTTATCAGATTTGACGGTACGAGCAGATTAACTTTTGTTAATGTGTATGAGTGGGAGCAATTTTAGACCGGCGCGTTAGAGCACAATATTTTTAGGTGGATTTTAGGTCTATACAAGTTAATTATTACTGGAATTAATACTACTGCTATTACATTTTTCCCAGTCTGGGATCCTTCTTTTTATATCTGTGGAGATCAAACTGAACTAAGAAAAAGTATTTTCCTTTAAAGAAGTGACTCATTTCGCGTAGAAATTTGGCTTCCCAGTGAAAGTTTACGAATTCTTCTAGAAGCATTTCCTCGGACAGTGCGACATTTTGGTACAACAACAGATAATAATAAAACCAGCAAAGCCCCCGATGTAAGCCTGAAGTGTTCATGATAAGACAGTGCCAGGGAATACTGACTGTGAAAAGTCAACATGACTTCTAGTGGACAAAGGTGTCGACATCTTAGCGAGTACCGCGAAAAGCCGCTGTACCCACGGGCACGTCACCTCAGTGAGAACAGAGATTGGTCTCTTCCTACAGGACTGACCACTGAAAACCTGGAATGTTTTGTTTTTACTGGTATGGAATGGCTGGATGGGATGGTAAGTAACAAACCATTTGTTCTTATCTCACCAATAAGGAGAAAATGGATGTCCAGTATCTTATAGTGTGATCTAGGGCACGCCGGGTGTCCAGAAAATTCCAGAAAACCTGGGTGTCTTGAGACTTAGAAACCCGACTCCAGACACATCTGTAGAGGTATTATAATACAATATATTTTACTCATCTCGACAGCCAGGAGAAAACTTTAGCTGTGTATATTGAAGCGTGTTCGGTGATCCGCTAGATGTCTGGAAACTCTCCGTTCAATGTCTCGGTATCCTGAGTCTTGTAGAAATGTCAATCGAGACACATCTATAAAGATATAACATAATATACTTTATGAATGCCATCAGTTAGGACAAGGCTGTAGCTGTATCATCTTACCACGTAATGTTATGATGCGCTGGATGTTCCGAGACGTTCCGAATGTCTCTGTATCTTGATTCTTGTAGAAATGCCATACGAGGACAATCTGTAACTTAAAACTATACTGAGTGTCTTGGATTGTGAGGTGCAGCCAGCCTTTGAATGTCCTGAGATCCACACTGGATATTCAACGATTTTACTGCGTGTCTCAAATCACACCAGCTGCCTTGAGACACTTTAATTGTCTACTCAGTGACCTACTGTTTGTCCAGAAATACATAACTTAAATCGTCGTCCGTAGAAACCCTGTATCCTCAAAACCCTCGTTTATAGATAATAACATTCTCCCCTTTATGTTGTTTCGTCAAGCAGAAACTGTCGGCGCGCTAAGACTAGACGCACACATGGGATTCGCTGTCGACGTGCTGCCGTGGCTTGATTTCCTGTTCCCGCTGTCTCTTTGACGAGCCCGAGTGCTGCTTGGGTGCGAATCTTCATTCATTCGTGTACATTTCAAAATATACAACGGCACTGGGTCGCGACAACATCACAACAAAGACGCATGTATGCGACTATTTTGCTCTTAGGCTAAGAAATACGCCACATAATTATGCGGGCTGCACGGTGGTAAGTAATACACGTGTATGACACGTCGGTTCGTCACACAACCGGGAAGCGATGGGATAGAGACACGTCAATTGGACCAATATGATGTTACAAACAAAGAGTATGTGGAATTTTGCTGAACCTTTTTCATGCCAACAATTCATTGGTATACAGATTTCAAATAACTCGTATGTTAAAAATACTGTAAATGCTCATTTAGCGATGCGCCATTTCATCAAGCGGACTGCAAAATGCAACCTTGTGGGTACGGTACAATAACCAACCAGGAATCCTGCGGACATCCGACGCGTAGAACTGACGTCAAGTTTGCACTCAGGAATGACATCGTTCATGACCGTCGCTGCGTACGACATCGTGCCAACGTCTATTTGATGTAGGTAACCCGCTACTACAATAATCCTAAAAATTCTTCGGGAATCCTATAGAAATCTACGTCCGATCCATGCAGGGATGCTGACTGGGTTATTATTGACAAAAGTGAAAAAAACTTTATTATAGGGTATATTGTGAGTTTCTTAGTGATGTTACCGGCTTCAAAGTTTAATAATTTATGTGTGAAATTATTAAGTTTTTTTCATTAGATAATCACTGGGGTGACAACAGATTGCGTAACTGGTATTTCCGTCGGTCTTAACAACAACAAACAAACATTCGAACCCCCCCCCCCCCCACACACACACAACCAGTCACACGATCAATAGACACATCACATTAGAAGACAACAAGAATGGTAAACAAACAATCAATACTTCAGACACGGCCCGTCTAACAATCATCTACCGAGTAAGTTCATCGCGACCAAACGAGCATTGTGTGGCAAATAGCCTGGAGGGGTTAAATTCTGAGAGAGGACCGCTCAAGTGTCTCTATTAATTTGTCATGAAAGGCATGCTACCCTGGGGAAAGGGGAGGGGGGAAGAAGAGAGAATCGACATTAGAAGGTGAAACATCTAAACAGAAATCTAAATTCTTTTTTTATAGATTGTGTAGATGACCAGATTTGGGTTTAAACAATGAGACTTGAATTTACTGTTTAGCCAAATCCTGCATGGAAAAATGGTTTTAGACGTGGAAAAATCAGTCATGTTTTAGGCAAAACTCAAAAATACCGAGATGTATCCAATCAGATACGGCTTACAATGCCAAATATCATGTTCGCTTCACAACGGCCCAACTCGAAGGATTAGTAAAGCCCACAAACACTAAGTCTTAATTAATCATCCCAGCAGTGTATTGACCTAACAATTTGCCTGCTTGTCTAAGTGGGAAAATTAATCCGGTCCACAGAATAGAGAACTACCGGAAGCGAAAGAAGCCCACTTTTCGTGACTACAGGAAGTATGCGCACCGCCATTTTGGATGAACTGCAACTTCACTCGCCTTGATCGGCGGTAATCGATATCCGTTTGTACATGTTCACGGGAATTAAAAGCTTACAAACAGTTCTAAATAATTTTAAGCAACCCTAAAATACAAACAAACCACCGTAAACATATACGCACACTATCTTTGGTGAAAATTGTCTCTTTCAATTCTTTTTACCGCGTGAACTAGTTTGGCGATTTGGCGGAAGTGAGATCTGCCTCTAAATGCTTACTCTTGCGCCCATGCCTAGTTAGAACAATCAGTCTCATCCAAAATGGCTCAGGCTAGTCAAAATTGATGGCGTGTTCCTGCCTTGTGTCGCTTCTGGTAGTGTCTCTAGTCTGTGGACCAAACTATTTGCCTGCTTCTCTAGCTGGGAAAATCAGTCCGGCCAGGTGGAAAACTGCAGGATGTGTAAGTGTAGCTAGCCGGGATTCTGTGGATCGAGATGGAAAAATTAAAATATTAATTTACCCTTTTGTTCAAAGTCCTGCATATTTTTTGGGTTGATTTCTGAATGATGTCGATGTTCTGAGGAAGAGGACAAGAAATAATATGAACTAAACCTGTCGTGACAAAGATAAGAGCAAAACTATAAAAAATTAAACTTTATTCTGCATATGTATTAAAGTTGTGCGGCCTGATTTGTTCATTGTAAAGTCAAAATTGGGCAAAAAGAAAAGGTTATATGTTGCAAAACCCCGCGTGAGAAATAAAACCCAAACAATACAAAGCAAACTTTTCACTTCGTTCCTGTTGAAGTCTTTTTTTTTTTTTTCACTTGAAAAACCCGAAAGCCGAAAATTTTGTGTCTTTTATGTCTTCTCTTTAGTTTGCTTTGTATTGTTTGGGTTTTATTTCTCACGCGGGGCTTTGCAACATACAACCTTTTCTTTTTGCCCAATTTTGACTTTGCTTATAGCCCTGCTGCGACCCCACAGTTTTTCTGTGGTTTTTATGATATTTTGTTCATTGTAGTGAGATTAAGCAATATATTTTCGGTCCCAAACAGTATGGTAATCAGACAATGTTTAACTTTTGCGCTAAATTAGTTCAAATACGGCCAAAAGAAATGGTTTTCCTAAGGTTGATGCTAGAGGACCGTACTCTTATTGCAAAGCCAAAGACAGGAAATACAGAGTTTTCAGTGTTCAGCTGCAGCTTGCTATGTAAACTTCCACGTTCCCCTAACAACAGCCATTTGGTAATGTCCCTCATTAGAAACAAACAACAGCAACAAACATTTGAATTTCACAGATTGTCCGTAAGTTTCAAATAATTTGTGGTTGAATTAGTCTGACTAATTTTTACCTCTTAACCAGTTTATTAAACATCCAATATCCAATATTACTATGAATCAACGAGGCCGTTTGTGACCGTGTAACGAGGGATATTTGCCATATTGTTGTATGTGACATTTTGCCAATTTTGAGATTTGGTTATGAACGTGGTTCTCTCACTCATTATTTCATTATGTATATTAAGTGCCATTCCAATCTGTTAACATTTTTTCGAGATACCATATGTGGATGTGACGTAATGTCGTAATCGTTTTAGCACTTTTTCCGAGCAAATTTCAGTCCTCATAATTATTCTCGAAAAGGCAAAAATGGGCGAATAATAATGGTAAATCCTCAATGAAATTAGCCTATTGATCTATCCACCATTTTACCACGCAAACCTTGTAAAGTCCATTTGCGTAATTTTACCCCAATGGTTTCTCTAGCCCTAGTGGACGCTAAAATATTGTTTTTAAAAACTGCATAATACAAGACAATTTATATCATTGGGGCCAAATTTTGGAATACACAAAATTCCATTGCGGCTACTCAGACATGCCAATAGAGAGAAAACCTCTAAGTATTGACTCGGCCCGTGGTTTGGACGCTACGAGTCATTCGAATGCATTCATCCCTGTCACGCAAGGGGAAATAAAATCTATTTCTTAATAACGAAACCTCATTTTCCCCCGGCTTTCTCTTTCCCTTTTTTCACTTCTTGTTCTACAATTGGACATCGCATTACTCACGTCGCACACACAAAAGATGGAGGTACAGGGGAGAGAAGAAAAATAAAGGGCCTTAACCTAGATTGCTGAAAAACATGTTGTTGGTTCTATTCACTGCGTCTGGCTCGCCTCCGTCTGTTGACCTGCGTCGGCATAGGAAAGAGAGAGAGAGAGAGAGAGGGGGGGGGGATGAGTAAAAAGGAAGACAGAGAGACAGACAGATAGATGGGTAGAAAGAAAGACAGAGAGACAGAGAGATGGGTAACAAGAGCGAAAAAGAGAGAGAGAAAGAGAGAAAGATATACAGACAGGTAGATGGGTAAAAAAGAAAGTCAGAGAGAAAGACAGATAGATGGATAGAGAAAAAGAGAGAGAGGGAGATATTGTTACGTGGACAGTCGCTACACGTTAGCTATTGTGTTTATCTGTGTTTATGTGTGTTGCTTATCGATTGTTGCACCACCAGCCACACTAGAACAGGAAGTTTTGCTACTGGTGAATCTCTGCAACACTTATCACTACCAATGCCTACAGGAAAATCTCGGCAACACTTATCACTACCAATGCCTACAGGAAAATCTCGGCAACACTTATCACTACCAATGCCTACAGGAAAATCTTGGCGACACTTATCGCTACCAATGTCTACAGGAAAATCTCGGCAACACGTATCACTACCAATGGCTACAGGAAAATCTATGCAACACTTATCACTTCCAATGCCTACAGGAAAATCTCGGCAACACTTATCATTACCAATGCCTACAGGAAAATCTCGGCAACACTTATCACTACCAATGCCTACAGCTTCTATCAAATGAAACCGGGTGTCTGAGTACTCAATAAGTCGAGTCTGACTCAGTACCTGCGGTGGTCAATGGCTTTGGCAAGTATCACACTAACTGGTGATTTGTTTTCTGGCTTTGGATAATAGCTAATCATTAAAAAACAACATCTTTCGAGATAATGGTACCAACAAAGGCATAATTATTTGTAAAATCATATTAATTATTATGAAGAGGATTGGTATTCTCGGCCAGTTGTGTTTGACACCGTCAATATTTTCTTTTATCGTTCTCATGGTTCGGGCTTTCCCTCTCGACAAATTGAGTTTACGTATTAATAACTGAGACGATATTTTTTGGTTTCTCATCTAGAGGAAGTTTAATGCTGTATTTTAACACCTTAGAATTGTTTATAAAGATCTCAAGGACAGAAATAAAAAAATAAAAAAAAAGTAATCCCGTCAGAAAGTGTTCAAACGATTCTATTTGTGTAAATTGATTGACTCAGAGTCCCAGTGCGTTGAGGTAAATAACATCAGATCTGGTAAGAATCCAGGCAGGAGGTTAATAAGTGCAAAACAGAAGTAGCTGTTTACAGAATGCAGTTTCTGTGACCTCATTTCTCTTTCTCTCTTGTCGTGGGAACTTTCTCTAATCACTGTTGATTGACTGTTTTGGAGTTTGAAACAAACGAAACCAGGAAAACAGAAAGCGGAACTGAGTTCTGGGCTGAGGAGATTAGTTTTATTACGTCCTAAATGATGCATTCAATGTGAAATGTAGTGTATCTTTATATGGCGAGAGGCCAATTCAACTTGAAGGACGCTGATCCTCTGGAAGCCAATATGTCCCCAAGACGTTGCCTATTCAAACAAGTCTTCTTGCTCGTAAATAGCAGTGGCTGATGCTTGAAATCTCCGGATATTGCAGAATTTCAGTCTTTTCTAAGCGTTTTTCGTTCCGATTTTCCATTACTTGTTTAAATTGTGATCTTCGGCTGCATCACTGGTACACTAATGTAAAGGTGATTTTTTGTTTCAGATTTCAGAGGCTGGGTAACTCTTATTTAACTCCATAAAGAAATTGCAGGAACATTTTAAAAAATACAGCTTTGCTTTCCTGCAGAGAGAGAGAGAGAGAGAGAGAGTTGATACATGCATTAACGAATATTAAATATGTACCACAAACTCCTAAATGAAACTAACTTTCCTTCAATTCACTCTACCATGTTGAAATAAGTGATGGTCAACCAGATTAACCCCCCTCACCCTCCACTTCTATTTAGTTGATCTGTTTATTCGCCCCTGGTCAATTGTCTGATCGCCACAGATTGGAGCACTTCTTGACTCAAACACCAAGATATTTAAAAAATGATTTGCCCCCCAACCCCCCAACCCACAAACATATGGAAGACCATTATCATAAGCGTTATTTCCTATTTTTGTATTTCGAGACCACAGTGAACACAAACTTTGAGAGGATATTTTGATATTGCATTGTTAATCTTGGTACATATTCTATTGCGTAATTGTTGTCCTGCTGTTTGTATCATGTCCGTACGTTCTTTTGTCTTGAAATTTGCGATCCTTAACGCTGTCTTTGTTATTGTTTATGTAGTGATTTTTCTTGACGCCAGATCCAAGTTTCAGTTCTTGAAAGCTCATACCTGCCTTGATTTTCTCCCTTCTACCTCTTTCTTTCTTTTTCTCCCTTCTTTCTTTCTTTCTTTTTCTCCCTTCTTTCTTTCTTTTTCTCCCTTCTTTCTTTCTTTCTTTTTCTCCCTTCTTTCTTTCTTTCTTTTTCTCCCTTCTTTCTTCTTTTTCTCCCTTCTTTCTTTCTTTCTTTCTTTTTCTCCCTTCTTTCTTTCTTTTTCTCCCTTCTTTCTTTCTTTCTTTTTCTCCCTTCTTTCTTTCTTTCTTTTTCTCCCTTCTTTCTTTCTTTTTCTCCCTTCTTTCTTTCTTTTTCTCCCTTCTTTCTTTCTTCCTTCTTTCTTTCTTTCTTTTTCTCCCTTCTGTCTTTCTTTCCTTTTCTCCCTTCTTTCTTTCTTTTTCTCCCTTCTTTATTTCTTTCTTTTTCTCCCTTCTTTCTTTCTTTTTCTCCCTTCTTTCTTTCTTTCTTTTTCTCCCTTCTTTCTTTCTTTTTTTTTCTCCCTTCTTTCTTTCTTTCTTTTTCTCCCTTCTTTCTTTCTTTTTCTCCCTTCTTTCTTTCTTCCTTCTTTCTTTCTTTCTTTTTCTCCCTTCTTTCTTTCTTTCTTTTTCTCCCTTCTTTCTTTCTTTTTCTCCCTTCTTTCTTTCTTTTTCTCCCTTCTTTCTTTCTTTTTCTCCCTTCTTTCTTTCTTTCCTTTTCTTTCTCTCTTTCTTTAGCTATTTATTGATTTATTCTTGTATTTATCTATGTCTTTCTTTGAGTCATTAGCCATACGCCAGAAGCTCGTCTAACACATTAATTACGAGAAAACCATGTTTACGAAACCCCCTTTAATGAATCGTGAAAAATATTCTTTTTCTCTTTTGGTCTCTTTGAAAGAATGAAAAAAATTGATATTCTGTCTGAAGAATTCTCATCCAAAAAGATGTTTCAAATGCATCATTAACTTAGTTTTGTTCATTTAAAATAATTATAAGCTCTTTTTTTGTTCTAAGAGGTAGACTGCAGGTTTCCTCTCATTTCTTTATCTTCAACTCTGCGGTTTTAATCAGTGGTGGGTGTCAACTTTCCTGGCATTCTATACAGAATTTTTTGTCTGCGCATTCATGCATGAAGATTCATCGGGAAAAAGCTAAAGAGAAACAAAAAACGAATTCAAATCGCAGACATAATTAAGACAAAATACAAGTCCCGGAAGACATTGGGGCATACAAGTGGAAAGAAAACGCTTGGGTGACAGGCAGATTATGTTTTGTCCCTTATTTTTATTTTTTAAGTTCAATGTGTTATAAAATGGGGTGTTTTCCTCAATTTCCAAGATTCAGCTTCCAGGCTGATGGAAATAATGAGGACAAAAACCCTCAGGCGCAGTCTGGCCGGTGTTAGAGAGTCTGACAAATGGTGAGATTTATGCACCGTTTTTGGCTTTGCTGCTGTTTCTTTAAGCCTGAGTCTTGTATTGCTCCTGTATAAGAAGTGCACTTGAGGAAAATTGGAGTCTAAGTCCACGCTGCTTAAAGGCTGGTGCACACTGGGTTCAGTCTCTTTTTTTTTTTTGTACCGTCTTTAGTGTGAGATCTAAACTTTGGAGTAACGGGACCTCGGCGCATTGGCCAGACGGAAACAATTCTGACTTACTGGTCAGACGGAATTGACGAAATATTATAGAAACCACAGAAACACTGTGGGGTCGCAGCAGGGCTATAAGCAATGTCAAACTTGGACAAACAGAAAAACGTTGTATGTGTAGCAGAGCCTCGCTTAAGAAATAATACCCAAACGATACAATGCAAACTAAAAGAGAAGTCAGAAAATATTCAATATTTTTAATCAAGAAAAAAGAAAAAAGAAAAAAACAACAACAGTGAAAAAGAAAAATGGAACAGAAAAACAATCGAACAATAAAAGATTTCAATAGGAAATGTATGGAATCGAAACAGAATATGTGTACTCAACTTTTCCAGCTTGGTTAGCAGCACAAAAGCACGTCCGTCGGCCAATGTATGGTAGCACGAAGTGCATTGCATCATTTGGGTATTATTTCTTACTGGGGGCTTTGCTACATACAACTTTTTCTTTTGCCCAATGTTGACATTGGTCAGCTCCCAGACGGAAACAATTCTGTCTCACTGGACCGGAGGCATCAAACGTTGTCTTGCTGGCGGAAAAAGAGACCTTGTGCACTGGGTCCAAAGCAGGTGCAAAACATACTTGACTCAGTGCTCCATCAGACTTATCTTTGGAATAGCAAAATTCGTAATATGAGTATTTTTTTTCTAAACTTCAAAGACTGAATTAAAACTGTACAAACATCAAAATACTCTCTTTACACTGACGCAACATTTAAATGCAAACTCATTTTTTATCAAAAGCCGTACAATAAGTTTTAATACTCCTGCACGGCTTTGACATTTCAAGCCAAGCAGCCTCAACCTTGAAATGAAATTAAATTTCGATCAAGATATTCTAGAGAAATTATAACTTACTGCTGAAGGCAAGCTCGGTATTTGTACCCACGGAATGCGTTCAGTGGCATTTCAGCTTTCCTGAGTAAGGACTGTAAGAGATGGGCCCAGCTCTTGGCGTCTGATCATGATTTCTGAGATTAAAATGAAAAGTAAATACGGGAGAATCACTGGGCTCTCACTCTACATCCGTCTACTTCATCCATATTCAGAGTAAATCAGTTAATATCCATACATTTTTCCCACTTCCTTCCCACTACCGCCCTTGGAAAAAAAGCTTCCTATCCTCTCTTACTTCTTCCTGAATCATAAAACTTCGAAAGAAGTGCAATGACAGCCTGTTTCAGGACTTTTTATTGTAGAGAATTCCAGGGGCGCAACTAAGAATGCAGACACCTCTCACTACACATCCCAGTTGTCCTGTCGTTCCTGCACTCTCAAGACAAACAAACCCAGCAAACCTCGCTGTTTAGATCAATAGAGTGGAATCAAGAAAACCACACCCCGCACCAGACTTTCTCAGTTAGAGATTTCCAGAGGCGGAAAGTTCTAAGAAACGAAAAATTAATACTTTTCATTCCACCTCCACCCTATAAATCCTATCTTTCCCTTCCCCCCTCCCCAAAAACAAACCTCCTGCAACCCCGTTATTGTGTAGTTACAGCCCGTATCAAGACTTTCTCTATTACAGAATTCCAGAAGCGGAACTAAGAAATACAAACATCCTAACCCTATACATTCTAAATCCCCCAACCCTTCCAAACAAAACCTCCAGCGACTTCCCTGCTCTAATTAATTAAAGGGCTTTTCACCACCCAACTTTTTAATCTTCAAACTGGGGATTTAATGACGTGGATAGAGCTCTACACTGGCCTGAAGTTTGGCTATGGGATCACAGGGGAAAATTCCAAAATGCCAGAAGCTTTGATGGCAGGGGCTTGTTAGCGAAGATTCAGAGCCTGGGTTCCTAATTATTTCTTCTCAAACTGTGTCTTCTTATAACATGACAAATTGGAGAAGGAAATAACCCCAAGTTGTGTGCAATCAGTGGGGGAATTTTAGCTGAGAACATTGGCAGTTGTAATCCTTCCTGCTGGGCGTAACGTCAGTCTCCAACGAAGTCCAGTTTTACCGTAGTCTTGCTTCATGTAGAATGTTGGTGGTTTGGGCTGATGGTGCACAAAGCCAAGTCTATCGTGCATCTGTTTTGACTCAGTGCGGGAGCTCTTTCAGTTCGCCAGCTGATCGAAGACAATTAATTTTGACTCTCCCGAACTGGTGAGACACAATATTGTTTGAGCCTCTCCAATGTATCAGTTCTCCGTCCAACTCCATTGTTCACATCTCACCTTAAAACCGAGACAAACCAGTCTTGACCCAGTGCACTAGTACACTTAGGCTCGCGACAGCACATAGTTGGACATTAAATGTTCGTAAGTAGTCGATATAAGTAGATATCTCGAATTGTTTCTTGAAGAAGCAGCTTTTGAAATTTTTGAGAGATTAAAAACTCTGTGATTGCTACAATATGGTGTATTGATCACGTGTTGCATTTATGCTCACCGTGGTGTAGCTACCCAAAGTACATGGCAGCATTAATTGGTAGTTTGGTCTGTATCATTGCTCCAGGTCATAACGAACTATATAATTGAACCTGAAATTTGGTGCTGTTTTGATGTTCCTGTAAACGATATATTATGTATCATACCAATAGCCCGATAGAGACTACTCAAAAACTAAAACGGAGTGAATTATTTTTTGTTGTTGTTGTTGTTGTTGTTTTTATTGTCTCAAACCAGGGCTACCTGCTCTGGGTCATTTCGGATTCTAAGAGCCGTCTGCCAAATCACAACACAGCATCAATAAGATGGGCTACATGAAAAAAAAAGATAATTACCATTATATGGAATTATTGACTTACAGTGAATTTCCTTACATAATTTCAGCATACGGACATACATATTGGCAAGGGCCAGACCTTATCATGTCGTGAATCTCCGTAAACGCGATTTTCTGAAGATTTGAAGATTGAGCTCTTAATTTTTCCCTGTGTTCGAAAAAACATTGGTTCCTCTTTTTGCATCCGTTTGACATTTTGAAATAATGGTTGGGGATGTATTTTTTGTCTGTTCATTTCGTCATTTGGCTTTCTGGAGGGCGATGTGGAGTTGAGGTTATGGGTGGAGCACCAGAGATTAGAGAATGTGCTTGGGCCATCGGTTGTGGGTTAATCCGTTGGGCAAATAGAACAGCGGTCATTACAGAAGCTTGGCTGGTGTTCTGTCTGTGATTGCGTGTGTTTTGTCTGTTGTAGTGTTTGTTTTTGTGACGCGCCACAGATTTGCACACTTTTCACGCTGACCTTATACAAATAGAAACCGTCAAATTCCACCACACGCTAGCTTTCGTTGTTGTTGTTGTCTTTTTTTCGGTTACGACGGGTTTTCGTGGCCTTGACAAATTTGAAGTTTTTACAGATTTGTCCAAGTTTTCCTTGAAGCCCGATCTTTGTTATTTTTTGTTCCAGTTGTTCCACTTTTTGCCAAACTGAGAAATTCAACGTTAAACGTTTTTGGCTTTAGTATTATGATAAGGAGTTAGAATAAATCGGA
The DNA here is from genome assembly GCA_963931925.1 of Onchidella celtica. NCBI lineage: Eukaryota > Metazoa > Mollusca > Gastropoda > Systellommatophora > Onchidiidae > Onchidella > Onchidella celtica. Next base: position 56,279,422 of record OZ007573.1, read on the forward strand.
ATTGTGAAACAGCTTGATAAGTGCCACAGCGCATTTTAAACAAGTGTCAAAGTGTGTATTATTTTGTTATGCCTCTTCTACATACGAAAAAATCTCCAGTTTTGCAGAAAAAGGAGATATAACAGATAAGGACTTTGGTCGTGAAATGTCTAAGGTCAATCACTTAAAGATGGAAACACTGGCCTATACTGTTATCTCTTGCAAGGTTTTGTAATTGTACCGAATGATCAAGAAAATTGCCATGTTTATTCAACGAGAATTTTACCACCCACTGAGTTTTCACCGCTAAATCAAACCACTTAAGTCGTACCAGGAAAATTGAAAGACGTTTTGAAATATGGACTTCAGAAAATAAGTGCAATAGCCATACATTTTTAAATATTAGCACAATCTCGACCTTCGTTCGGGGAGATGGAATGAGAATGTCACTGTCAGGAGAGACCACACATTTTTTTATGAGGTTGTGGCCCAAGACAAACAACAGTTTTACATACGTGACGCGGAATTTATCCTTGTTAATGCAGAGCATGGAAAAACACGTCGTACAAACCCGTTGATCAATTAAGTGGTCTGAGTAAATTACTACAGTGTAATTTCTTCGACATAGTTTCATGGAATGGAAAAGGAATCTGCGGGTAGCCGCCGGGCAGTAATAGGCAAGAAGACAAATGGACAAAATGCGAAGGCGAGGCAGTACATAATTATTCTCCTAATGAATTTCGGTTCAGGTTTGCGTCACCACGACCGCTTGACACTAAAAAAAAAAATTGAACTTTTATCGTGTGTTTGTTTTGCAAACATCTTCCTGGATTCTTAATTTAAATTAGACTCCCCTTCACCAGTACCTGAATGGCCCTGGGAATTTCTCTGTGTCCGTTTGTCCTGTCCCCTGTCCTTTGTGGTATTGCTTTCTTTATACTCTTTCCTTTTTAGTTTCATTTTCGTTCTTTTTTCTTTCTTTATTCTGTCTTTACTTCCGTGGTCTGAGCATTCTGCCTCGCTCTATGTATGATATAATTGTCTATATTATTTTTCTTTTTCTGTCCTACAGTCACACTTTTCTTGACACGAGAGAAGTTTGCATAATTACCGTTTATTATTTATTTCTTTTTCTTATTTCTTCAACGTGTTGGTGGGTGGGGGGAGGGGAGGGGAGGGGGGTTCCAAGCGGTGACAAAAGGGGGGTGGGGTGGCGGCGAGGAGGGTTAGCAACCAGAAACTATAACCAGTCATTCACTGTTGCAGAAACACATTAAATTGATCATGTCAAGCCCAATTCAACATTTTTTTTTTTTACATATATAGCTAGGAATCAGCAAAATGCAAACAGGGTATCTTTTGTATTAAAAAAGCTAATAATATAATAAAATAATGACCCCCCAACATCCCCTGAACAAAGAATACATAAGATCTGTAAGAAGTTTAAGGCTGTTGTCAAAGAAACCTAAAACTGAGCGCTACTTTAAATCGTTTATTCCATCATCAACTAGGATGTTACAATAATGTCGTCATCTTGATCGTAATCTGTGTACAGTTGAATTGTCTTGCGTGTCAGGTCAATGTGCTTTAGTAACGGAAGCATATTGTGTGCACTGTTAATTTTGTTTATTTATTAGTGTGTGTGTATATATATATATATATATATATATATATATATATATATATGTGTGTGTGTGTGTGTGTGTGTGTGTGTGCGCACGCGAGTGTGTGTGTGTATGTGATTGTGTGTGCTGTGCGCGCGGGCTATATATCATTATCTCT
>OZ007573.1:56286182-56291182 GCA_963931925.1 Onchidella celtica
TGTGACTCCAGAGCGAGAGAGCTCCTCTCGAAATATTCCTAACCACAGCCTTAATTAATTATTCTTTCAGATTTTCTCTTTGTTTTCTTCCTGTTTTTTGGTTGAAAGGCTTAAGGGGCAGGGTTAGGGATTCGATAAGATTTAGGGCTGAGGACAGGGACGGAGTTATGGACAGGTACGTATACGTATGTGCCCCCGGCGCAAACGCTAGGGGACCGTACGTACAAGTAACAACAGCCTTATACTATTATATTGTGAACATTGTTTTCAGTGTCATTTCCAAGATGAATCTTGGGAGCGGCACCGGGTAGTAAGCTTTCCAACATCATACACAATAGACGTCAGCCATGAAATTATGAAGTTCACATAAATGAAGCAGTTGAGAGAATCAGGAAAAAAACATTTGACATATTTAATGCTATCAGTATGAAGATTTTTTACAAAACTCCGTCGAGGTTGCCATTGTTCTGACGTTGTGCCATTCTACATGTCGGGATTCCAGTAACACCATCGAGTTTCAGGGTAACGGAGACAAGCAGATGGCGAGTACCTGAATCAATGGCTGCAAGAACTGTCACAGTTATTAAGAATCAAATGGATGCCCAGCACTTGAGGAGTAGGGGGAGAGGGATGGTCTAATAGACAGGTCTGGATACTGTCATTATCAGCGAGAATCAAAAGCCTTGGAACCTGTTGGGAGTCCAGGACAAGTAGTTGTTGAGATGGGAGCCGTAAGGGAGAAATGGGTTGGCCGTTCTGGGAGGGGGGAGGGGGGGGGGGGGGACGGGACGATTTGTATGGCAAAAACGATTCGGATTCTTTATTTTCCTCTCACAAAATCACAATGACGACATAGCGGTTTATAGCACTCATAGATTATTTTGAACACTATTATCTGTTCACCACGCCATACAACAACAAATTTGGTGGAGATATCACGCGGTAGTTAAAAGTCACTATTCGATGCTCTTTTTACTTTCAAACGTAAATTTGCGACCCCAGTTCTTATTTGTTCCAAATCCACTTTTTGCATAACCGAGAAATTCGAAGTTAAACATATTTACGGCTTTAATATGATGATAATGAGATAGAAGTAATCGGAACTGTGAAACAGCTTGATAAGTGGTACAAGGCGTTTTAAACAAATGTTAAAATATGCATTTGTTATACCTCTTCTACATACTAAAAGATCTCCAGTTATTTTCATTTTTTTTTTCAGAAAATGGAGATAGAACAAACAAGGCTGTAACTTTTCAAACTATTTCATGACGGATATTTGGTGCACCCACAACTCCTTTTTCTGGACATTCTTCACACAGTTCAAATATGAGCTAAGGACTAGCCTACTGCTTTGGCATAACAAAGTAAACTGAAAAAGAGAAAAAACAACAACATAAGAACAACACATGCGTCATATCTTCCAGTTGTACAACATACGGTCCGTAGTAACACAAACAGGTCCATCTCCAGGATCCTCTCGTCAATCCGATCGGAGGGGGGGGGGGGGGGAGGGGAGGGGGGTTCGAAATGAAATTGGCGTCAGCAAGATGTTTTAACCAGCATATCCACGTAGGAACGATGTCATTCCCATGTGTGCTAACTTGACCGTAGGGTTGCTGGTTGGGATAGCACACATATCTGCGTTGTAGCGCTCTATTATTACAACGTACCTTATAACGTCAAATCTGCTATCGCTGAATTAGATTTTATTCCAACGGGTTCCATTTTGCGAAAACTGATGGCACATTGCAAATATTTATGCTCGAAAGAAAACCCAATACCGTACTCATTCGTTTTTCGCACATTTCGCACCAGTTCACAGGAATTTCCTGAGCAATTACCTCACCGAGTTGTTCCACTGGTTTTTCCCGTTGCACATTTTTCTGGTGACACCGCAAGAATTTTTGGCGTGAATGACGGGGATGAAAACAATATCCATTACCGTAATCCTTCTCAGGGATATCGATGACATAAACAAAATCCATAATAAAGCCCAGACGGCGTGAGATGAAGTTTCTCTGAGCGTATCAACCACAGAAGGTGGGGACCGTATCGATACTGCAAGACAAACTGGGTTATTTTGAAGTGATGTTGAGATCTGAGTTTATTGCACAGTCCCCTCCAGCATCCTTACGTCAATCTGACTCAGATTTGTGTAGGATATCCATAGGGTTGGTCGGATTGCCGTAGGGAAGGGTTCCCTACATCAAACCGACGTCGGTGTTATGTCGTAACCATTGGATCTCCATAGGGACGATGTCATTCCTAGTGTGCAAACTAGAAGTCAAATCTATGTCCGGATTTCCGTTGAGTTGCTGGTGCGGGGGGGGGGGGGGGGAAGAAAGGGGGGGAGGTGGGGAGGCTCCTACGAAATTTTGAGTTTCGCTCTGCCTTTAGTCAGAAGTTCCAAGGTCATTCCCTACCCCTCCTCCCTCACCCCCCCCCCCCCAAAAAAGCAACAACAACAACAACGCCGACTGGCGCTGCACTGTGGCGACGACGTGCCTGCTCCAGTTATAACTGGGCTGCAATGGCACAACGGCAAATTTCCCAAATTGGATTAAAGAGTTATACAAATACAAAATAAAAATACAAATATAAAATCATTATGTTTCGTTCTCTGAAAAGTTTGTTACTTCTTTTTGAATTTACATCCAACAATTTTTGTGTGCGCGCATGTACAGCCTCTGTGGGGAACAACACCAACAACACCAACACCACCAACAACAAAAACTACAACAACAACAAAATCTTTGCAAGTGCTTAAACTCAGTAATACTTCTCTGGGCAGAGATAGGCATGCATAACACGATTGAGTGATATAAGTGAAACAAAGCAATAGCTCAGCCCAGAGGCCGCTAGGCTGTCTTGTGATTCCTTTAGGCCTTTATTTTAGCAGGTTCCTTGCTTCTGTATACTTGTCCACAGCATCCGTTCGGCTCCGCTCCTCACCGCTGTAGAGGCAAATGTCTTCCACTGGCATTTACGTCTCACTTTCCTTGTCTGTATTTTTCTTGTTCGTGTTTCTGTGTACTTTTGTAGTAGGGGTTAGTTTTTAGAATTTTTGCTCGGACAACGGCCTTGTTTGGCCTGTTCTTCTAAACTTTCAACTGCCAATGTATCTTTGATGTGCACAACGCGCACACGGGCCCTCCGAGGTTTTCGTATTTATCCGAGAAGACTAGGTGCTCGATCCTACCTACTATAGCATCAGGGATAGGAATCCACCCCCCCCCCCCCCAAACACTCAAAAAAATAAATTAAAAAATCCAACATGCCTGCACCGACTGGGGATCGAACCTCATACCTTCGGCATGAGAGGCGAGCACCTTGTGTCAAGACCACCTTGTCGCCAACGCTCTCCTTTAGGTTGTGTTGCTGTTCTTATTAATGTAGTCGTTGTTGTTATTATAGTTTTTCAGCCAGTGCATGTACAGTGCCGCTGTGGCTACCTTAATGTATTGGGTCATCTCATACTTTGTATTCATTGTTATTATATCGTATGTTTCGAAATAGTATCGAGTAAGGAAACATTGGCACTGGTATCGTCCTGTTTCGTTGTTATTCCAGAGGCTGCTAAGGTTTCAGTATGCCATGGTTAACTGCACTACTCAATCACAGCGGGCTATCAGTACTCTGTAGTATCGTCCTAGATTTTCCTGACCTAATCGAGTGACATAACGGTGTGTCTTGGCTGAGGGAGTTATTATGATGGATGATTATATAAAGATGATTATGCGTAAGTGTGGTTGTACTTGTTTAGGTGTAGATGTGTATGTGTGTATTATGTTGGCCTTGTATTTTTTCACACATTAATTGATCTGTTTCTGCGCTGATATTTTCACTCTTTCTCTTCCACCCATCCCCGTGTTTCTAATCTCCTCTTCTGTCTCTTTTTATGTTTTCTTTTAAACGGGCATCTGTCTGTCTGTCTGTTTGTTTGTCTGCTTGCATGTTTGCCTGTCTGTTGGCCTGCCTGTCTGTCTGTCTGTCTGTCTGTCCACCTGACCGTCTAGCTGTCTGTCTGTCTGTGTGTCTGTCCATCTGTTTGTTTGTCTGCTTGCATGTTTGCCTGTCTGTTGGCCTGCCTGTCTGTCTGTCTGTCTGTCTGTCCACCTGACCGTCTAGCTGTCTGTCTGTCTGTCTGCCTGTCAATCTGTTTGTTTCTCTGCTTGCCTGTTTGCCTGTCTTTTGGCCTGCCTGTCTGGTCTGTCTGTCCACCTGACCGTCTATCTGTCTGTCTGTCTGTCCACCTGACCGTCTATCTGTCTGTCTGTCCGTCTGTCTGTCCACCTGACCGTCTAACTGTCTGTCTGTCTGTCCACCTGACCGTCTATCTGTCTGTTTGTCTGTCTGTCTGTCCACCTGACCGTCTAGCTGTCTGTCTGTCTGTCTGTCTGTCTGTCAATCTGTTTCTCTGCTTGCCTGTTTGCCTGTCTGTTGGCCTGCCTGTCTGGTCTGTCTGTCCATCTGACCGTCTATCTGTCTGTTTGTCTGTCTGTCTGTCCACCTGACCGTCTATCTGTCTGTCTGTCCGTCTGTCTGTCTGTCTGTCCACCTGACCGTCTAACTGTCTGTCTGTCCACCTGACGTCTATCTGTCTGTTTGTCTGTCTGTCTGTCCACCTGACCGTCTATCTGTCTGTCTGTCTGTCTATCCACCTGACCGTCTGTCTGTCGGTCTGTCTGTCCACCTGACCGTCTGTCTGTCTGTCTGTCTGTCCACCTGACCGTCTATCTGTCTGTTTGTCTGTCTGTCTCTCTCTTGCTTCAGTCTCTCAGAGGTTTTTTTCCTCTCACTGACACAGCAACGTATGACACAGTTTGCTACCCACCACCAAGTCCCCTGTCTCTCATCCCAGTCATCCTTCTCTTCCATTCCATACTGATCACCTTCACATTCTCTTTATTTGTTTCTGCTGCGCTCTCCCTTTCTTTTTCACCCAGGCCTCATTCTCTCTAATGCTTCACAATCTGTCTTCTTGGGGAGAAATGGAGTGT
>OZ007573.1:56296182-56396182 GCA_963931925.1 Onchidella celtica
GTGCTAGGAACAAGCAACACGATAGACAGAATATAACAGAACGATTGGACAGAAGGAGACACTACCAGAAGCTCTCAACAACCACCCCGAGTTAAACTAGAAGGTACTATACTATGATCTAATCGAAACGATGCCGCAGGATCTCTCAGATGTCACTGGCTATCATAAAAAAGGCGAAGACTGTACGCACAAGAATGACCACTCCAACATCGCGAGAATGAGATGGACAGAATCTGAGATTTAAATAAACGATAAAACGGGAGACTTCTACCACCACCCAGTCACTTACCATATTCCCACCCACCATCACTACGACCACTACCATTTCCCATATCGCCCACTACCACCACCACCACTACCTCACCCTCTCCCAAAGCACTCTCATCCACTGCTCACCACCTACCTTGTCCCATTTTCACGTTTCCCCTTCACTATTTCCTCCATGCATTCTCCGCCTTGCACTGTACAAAGAAAAAAAAAAAGAAGTTTAAAAAAAATGCGTTCTGAGCCCCCAGCAGATCGAAGACCACGCATCGATTTCCTGTTCCGTTTATTCTGAAGTCGGCGAAAGTCATGTTCCAGGCAGCCAAAATACCCTCTTAGTTTGCTCTATTTGCTTTAAATATCGTTGAGGTTGGCACTTATCCAGTGTTGGTGACCGTAGAACGGCGGTCAATTTTGGGTTTGAAACGAACCGCAAATTAATTTTTTCGTGGGGTTGGGGGGGGGGGGGGAGGGTGGGGGGGGGTGGAGTAATTTCTGTGTTATCGTTGCACATGGCGAAGTTGGTAATGCTGATAGTTTCTGGTGCTGGAGATGATGTTGTATGCACGCCTACCTCAGTAGTTATTGCATCAGGAATGACAGTAATTTTATCATTGTCTTCCGCGCCGTTCAAGGATCCCTGTAATAACAATGATGTTCTTGCCGGTCTGTGGGAGGCAAAAAGAACACAAACAGACAAGATCAGAACTACATTCAGTTCTACATTCAGTTGTCTTCCCCTTGATCTGCTACCTTAGTCAGTGTAATGTCTAGTTGGTGCGCATGAAAGCGGACAAACATGAGCTTCGTTAAACCTGTTTAGTGCAAATTTGTAATATTCATGTCTACAAAAAATGTTAGAGAGAAATTCAGAACTTTAAAATGCTACAGTGATTGAGAGGAGTTCAGATGCTCCCTTACTGGTAAAGTAGTATCACGTCCAAAATATCGGATCTTGGTTTTTGAGAACGTTTCAGGAGAAGAAAAACCTGTATGACTTTATATATATATAATATACCGGCCTTCATCATCATCATCATTGCCTTTCTCACCTTGGATCAGGGTATAGGCCATCAACAAACACTTTCCATCCCTCTCTATCATGGGCCAGCCTCTTTACATTATTCCAAGTCTTTCCGCTTCGTTGCACATCCATTGAATCTACAGGTGCAGATGCTCCCCCTTCTCCCAAGATAAAAGTCTGATTTAAAAGTATTTGCTTGTGTTTCTGTAACTGGTTTATTTTTACAGGGTGGGTAGTTGGCCCACCGCCAACTGGCTCTTCTCGGGAGACCAGGACCTTTGCACCTTCAGTCGCCTCTTACGACACGCAGTATCACGTTAGATGTATTCTTTGCTGTCCGTCTTCTGCAAGAGGGCCCCGCATCTGCACGGGCGATACCGGCCTCAGCAGTTACATGTTTCAAACAAAAAAATTGAGTTATTTTACCCTTAGTTTTCATAATATAACCCCCAACACGGCCTGCGGAGAATGAACATCTATCTATAAGCATGCCAACTATTTCAGGTGTTGAAAAAATGTGCAGCTACAATAGCTTACCACACGGCTCTCGATGTTGTGTAACTACAAACCCATTAATCGCAAATTACCATTTTCATAAGTCTGTAGGTTCAAATCATATATTAATGTGAACCATTGACTACAGCTATTTTTGTAAGTTAATACCCTGAGGCAATGGACACGGTAGGAAATTTGATAGAAAGCTTGATGCAGTTTGTAAGCATTGTTAGCTGTAAAGACGATTATCTTGAAAATGCCACAGTCGTTCCAACTGGTTGGGTTGGGTTTCTTTGTTTGTTTTCTTTGTTAAACTTTCCTTTTACACCAGTACAATTCCATTCGTGCATTGCGATCTCTTAGAATCAATTCTAGCACTGTTCGTTTGAAATGTTTCGATTCCAGCATTGGGAGTATTATTCGTGAGTTGTTTTCCTTATTTTTCTATATATTGCACAATATATGGCATTTTATATTACAAGTCAATGCCAGCCACCCATTATGCAAAGGATTTAAATAATAATCACAGGACGGTCATTTTAGCTTAGTACCTCAAAATATAGCGTATTATTAGTGCTTTATTAGACTGACGTCAGCGAAGTGGTGATACGTCGTATTGCAAGTCCGTCGTGCTGAGCAACGGCGCGACAAAAAGCTACACATAAGTATTACATTGTGGCCATATGTCGAGCCACGCTACCAGCTCGCTGTGATCAGGCGACTGTCGTGTCGTGAGCGATGGAGCTTGGGTCCACACCACTAGCTATGTAAAATGCGCAAAAACGTCACGCCTACAGGAGGGCAAGAGGTCACGACATACAGCTTGAGCGACGAGCGATGTTAAATGGCAAGTTATTTATCGTCGCTCATATTGAGCACCTAGCTAGCGGTAATCGCTTATGGTGTGGACACCTTGGTTAGGTTTAATGTACTTATTCCCGTCGCTTCGCTACAGTGCAGCTCACCGCTTGGCTCATCGCTCGAGGTGTGGCCACACACTTATTGTTTATGGTCACAAAGGCTTGCGGTGTAGGTATATTATTGAGTGTTCATTCAGAAAATAGGGCTGTTGGAGATCAGTGCCTTGGTATCCGTTGCTGGGGTCCTGAGAAGTTTTGTACGTAAGATGTCATTCATCGATCTCTCAGTTTCATTTGTCTTTAAAAATGAAAACTAAATTGAAAGGGGGTTTGAGATGGGAGTGGGTGGGGGTGTCGAGGGGCCTTGCAGAACGGCCGAGAGGGTTCCTCCCAACGTAAGAAAAGTGTAGATCTATTTGGCGTTGGGGTGGGGGGGGGGGTGCAAAATCGCCAAAACTGACCCCATTTAACAACAGTGTCATGATCACATTAGGATCATAAATGCCGTGCTAGGTCACGACGTCAGTGAGTTAATTTTTACGATTTTGTTGATTATAACCAGCGTAATTTGTCCTTGAGCTGTTCTCGTGAACAGTTTGTTTTGAAACACCTTTTTTCTGATGGATGGAGAGAAGGAGGGGCGAGACAGAATAAATGTATAGCTAGGAATGACAGAGCAGTTCTCGACCCCGTGATTTTGATTAACATAGATAAGGGGCGAGTAAAGGTAGTTTATTTAGACGCTTAGTGGGCGTTCGGAAATTCGTGCATAAGAGTAGAAAGCACGGGGTTTGAAGATTTTAGTAGTTAATGTTTCGCATTTTAAATTTTGTCTAGACCGTAAAATTGACCTTGATTTTGGCGCAAGGCCATGACAAGCATAAATTAATATTGCAGGCTGAGCTGAAGCGGCTGTACCAATCAAATGTATGAATCTGGACGGAAGGTCGAGACATAGCTTTAGTATTTAAACCCGTGCAGAGCTTAGATAGATGCCACATGTAGACAATCCATTTACGAGGTGGACGGCGATAGTCCTCAGCCAGATGAGAGACATAGAGACGCAGTTGAGCAGTCCATATTGTGAGGAGCGTGATGTTTTAAAGCTCCAGAGCCTAAGCTACTTGGTTTGATATGAACCCACAGCGTTTACATCCAGCGCTCTCAATCCCAGTGAGGGCCTCATGGTGAGAGTCCATACTAATTTGTAATGATGAAAGTGAACCGTTCTATTTTACTTTTGAAGACAGTTTCAGAGCTACCGCCAGACAACGCATGGTTGTACAAGCATTCTCCATGGCGTGTCTAGAGGAAATGTCCATATCATAACATGTCTCATTGAATTAATAAAATTTAAACTGTTATATCCGTCGCCACGTGCGCGGATTCTATTTGGCATCTAACTCATATGACCTGCAAGTAGTTAGAGTGAATAAGTTAGTCTTTATAGAAAGCTGTAGTTTCATTAGTTAGATTCAGTTGCCTTTGAATTGATATTTATATTTATAATTAAATCTGTTACATTAATTCCTGTAATTAAACTGCCCTACAGTTCTGCTAAAAATCAAAGCAATTGATTTATTTAGTTTTTAGAGTGCAAGTATTTTTTTTGTGTGTTCGTCGATTGTGGGAGCGGACCTCGAAAGAGTGTCAGTCGAATTCTCCCCATCTAACCCACATCGCGACAAACAGCCTGGGGAGAAGAGGCAGATTACCAAAGCTATGAAACAGCCGATTATCACAGAGAAGAGATAAGTACGATGTGAGACAGAAAGACCGAGAACAGCAGAACATATGTGTGTAAATCGCGACAACAGCTTGACATTCAAACATGTAATCTATATAAGTATAAACTTCAGCCTGAACTGTTACATTCTGAGACTGTAGGATTTATGTTGAAAGTTTATTGATTTTCATTCTCTAGGCAGTTTGCACTGCTTAGTGGACTAGTATTGGTGGTATAGTGAAGTGCTTTTTTTTTCTCCTTTTTGTGGTTCTCAAGCAATCAATTTTTATTGTTTAAGTAAAGGTCGGAGTCCAAGGATGTTTAAATTATCTTGTTAAACACTTCAAACGTTGGCAAATTGATTTACTTGGCAATTTCCTTGTCTATTGTCTACAGTTTTGAATTGGATTGTCTGAGATATCACCCGACACTTTGTGAATATGAAAAATGATGTTAAAAGAGCACTGTGTCAAGTTTCTGTTGGGTCCATCTTGACTGAAACTTGGATTGACTTTGAATCAACTAGCAAGGCACACTAACTTGTCTCCGTCTCACTAGTGAACCCAAGGTCCAGTTTCACTCTTCAGCTAAGCCTCGATCTTTCGAAGACGACGAAGTTTCTTTGCTTTCGAGTTTTGACTCGATATTAGTCAAACGCTGTGCCAGCATTCTTAAAGAAGATGCGAGATCGACATCCATCTCTTTTAAATTAGTTAGAGTTTTTTTCATTTTGTTTGTTTTTTCCCTCATCTTCACCATATGTAGATCTACCACAATTCCCTTTCCTTATTGAATCTTCAACTTCTGGATTTAGGAATTCTGTAATAGAAGTTTGACTTTGACTGCTCTGCTGAGCCATTATGTCGACAATTGGGTCTGTCACTATGGAACATACAGAACAGAAACAAATTAATTACAAACCAGTGTCCAGATTCTAATACCATGTATCATAGAATCTGCATATGAACCTAGATTTCTTCTAGTTATGGTAATAGGCATAGTAAAAACCAGCCCATAGAGTCTGACCCCAGACTAGATACTCTACTAGTTGGATCTAGAATTATTAGGTCTTCATTTAATTTAAGACTCTATATAGATTCTGCAAATCATATGCCAGATCTACTTTATGAAGCCTTGGTGAATTTGATTCTGATTGACATGAGAGGTAACTAGATCTAATGTGATGTCTAGTCCAGCAGCTACCTCACCTAACTGCCCAAAACAGAATCGTGAAAGATCTGGACCTCGTCCAACCTTCACTTCACCTTTAATTTGGCCCCTTATGCAAAGCATAATAAAGATCTAGACTCTCTACCTGTACTAGAGCCTAGTCATAAAATCTAAAACTATCACCATGTGATATATGAACATCGAGATTGTAATCTAGATCGAGTGATCTAAAGCCAACAGCCATAACCGCAGCTCGTATTCATCGAATTCTGTATGAATTGCACCTAAAGTGGAAACAAACCACTACCAAACCATTTGTCCCATCTTTCTCTATGGGAGAAACAGGTTTTACTCACAAAAAATCCCCACAATTTCCGTGAAATCGCAGATTTTTTCGCAATTTGACCGACTTGACACAGTGCTCTGTGGACCTGATTGTGTCACTCTGCTCTCTTCCTTGTTTAGTGGTTTAACAGTTCGGTCCAGCTGTAGCGATACCCTGCGTTTCCCAGATTGAAAAATAAATTAAAAACTCAACCACAACAGCAAACATTCAAGAAGGAAACAATGGTAAAAATCTTTCTGCGCTAACAAAAGTGAACATGCACTGAACCACATATAGGAACATGCCGGCGGGCTCCAATCTCATTATTATAATTATTTATGTACGCACATCTTAATTTAAGGGCAAGTATCCCAGGATAAATTTTTAATGTCTCCAAAATGTGTATGGCTTAAAGTGTCGAAGGAAGAATAATGCTTCATAGACTTACACTGTCAGTTTGGCAAATCAAAATGTAAATGAATAAACAAGAAAATATACTAATATTAACTAGAATCCATCGTCAACAGATCGTCCGAACGAGGACTCTCGATAACAGCATGAGGACCTCTGTACTACCCGACACCAGCTAACAATTACGAACCGCTTCACTCCGCAGTGTCTGGAGTGCTGGGAATAATATCCTGCGGCTAGTTAACGCTTACACAATCGCGCAATTCGCGCGATATTACGCAGCTGGTTTTGCAGCCCAGAGAAAAGGTAACTGAGGTTATTGGTTTTGTTCAATTTCCTAATTCAAGGACTGAGATATAATTGATAATCTTGCCAGAGGTGGCCACAGTGTTGGAGGAAAGGGGATCCGGGAAGTGACAAAAAAAACGGAAAGGTGAACAAGGGCGTCAGCCACAGGGGAGGATGAAATGGTCATTATTTTATTGACAAAATGTTGTAGAGATAACTGGAGGAACAATGGATACGTTGGCAGCGACACTAGAGGGGGAAGAAATTGCAAATGCTGATAATTTTAATTGCAATATTTTGCAGCGGCAATCGAAAGTATAATGGATTTGCTGGCGGGAATTAATTTGATAAATCATTCTTCTCTCCCAAACACTGGCACACGAAACCATGCAGTATCTTAACAATTTAGAGTGCATAATTGCCCGCCAGGCAAGTTCATTCCGTTATGTAAATGGTGAATGAAAAAGATAATAATGGACACAATCCAACTCTCCTCCTTTAGCACAATTTTATGTGTGTCCCACGAGGAGTGTGGCGCAAAAGAAAAGAAATTATGAGGACAGGCAAAGGAAAGGTGGTGTGGGAACAAAAAAAGCATATGAATAATAAACCTTCCATTTCAACGTTCTTGTCTACACAATTGATCATTAGAATGATTAAAATGCCCAAATTGGTGCGATTGGTGAACGAGCCCCCTTCTGCCCCACCCCCCCCCCACACACACACACGCCCGTCCACCCCTGCACCGTGCCCTTTTCCCCTAACACACTACCTGTATCTCTCAGCCTCTGTACACGCAGAAATTTCATCAGCTTGAGGCTCTAAGAAAATCCCCAAAATTAAGATTTATCACTGATCTGAGACATGGGATTATCAAAACCGCGTCCATCGCTCGACGAACACCAGATTCCACTAATGATACTCTGTCTGAGACGAACGCTGATCTCCAATCCCCTTCGCGCAGCCGTGACTGTAATTGGCACTTTGTTACGTTCACATCTAGACTTTCTTCATAATTGGCCCCATGCACAAAATTAACAAAATATCTCGCAAGCACCAGATTCAGTCTAAGACCTTGTTAAATCTTCGACCGGTCTCTCATTCACCCTCAGTCGCACGTTTTGCCTACACTTTCATCCTTTTGTCTGTGCCTTCCACTCACAGAGTGGCAATGCAGGAATTAAAACGTATAAACATTTCAGTGAGTTGAAGGTAGATCCAGAAAAATGAACATAACAGAGAATAAGGTGGACCATTCAGAAACTATGAACCAAAACACTCCCGAATATGTCCACACTGGGAAGTTATCCGCATTTTGGGTGTTTACCATTCCATAATGTTTCTTATATATTTCTGGCCGTGTGAATTCCAGTATCGAAATTCCGCTGTTATCGCAATGATCAATCAGTTATATCCTCCAACACACTGTCTTCCTTATCAGGCCTGCCTACTACATTCAACATAATGGATATATTTATTGCAAATCACGTGTCTACTTTCAAAACGTAACAAAAGCTTGGTTGTTAATTCATCTGGCTAGTTGGCTTCAAGTTTTTTACTACTTTTCAAATCAATGGTAGATCTATCGTTTATCTCATTCCTTCAGCTTGTTTTGGTAGCAAGAATTTTGTGGCAAATTATTTTCCCCGTGTGTTATTTTTTTTTTTTTTTACTATTGTGCACACTTTCTATTTTTCTCTCAAAATACGTCTGTATTCACTCTCTTCCTCTCTCTCTCTCTCTGTCTTTCTCTTTCTTTCTCTCTCTCTCTCTGTGTCTCTCTCGCTCTTTCTCTCTCTCTGTCTTCCCATCTCCCCCCCCCCTTTCTCTGTCTCCCCCCCCTCTCTCTCTACCTTACCCTCTCTTTATCTCTGTCTCCTTCCCTCCCTCACTCTCTCTCTCTCTCTGTCTCTCTCTCTCTCTCTCTGTCTTCCCATCTCTTTCCCCTCTTTCTCTCTGTCTTCCCCCCTCTCTCTATCTTACCTTCTCTTTATCTCTGTCTCCTTCCCTCCCCTCTCTCTCTCTCTCTCTCTCTCCCTTCCCCTTTCCCCCACTTTAAGGTCCATCTCTCCCGTGTCCATAATAATCACACTCTTGCAAAACAGTCCCTGATGTTCATCAATCTTTCGCCCCTATAATGATGTCCTTCCTTAACTCACTGAGCTTAATCCAATATCTACATCCATGTTTTGGTGGCATATTCTGATTTAGTTCTGCCCCTCACACTCGTCATATTTTTTCCTGCCCTGTCCAGGAGAATGAGACGAATGTACATTATTCCGTTAAAAACTGAATCTTTGAAGGACGTCACACTATGCTGTTGTTTCTTTAAATTGATATAGCAGTAAGCTTGCTTACTTCCCAGCGTTGTTTTGTTTGGCATTTCTAAAATAATCTCTTGTTTTTTTAGCTATCTAAACTCTGGTTTGGTGAATATTCCTTGTTTGGGTTCCAAATCGATCTTGGTTTGAAGCAGCTCTGAGAACAATTTAGTCGCTTCTTTTGCTTCACCGAGCTAATTTATTGCCTTGTCATTTGAGATCGTGACGTCTACTGCATACCTGTTCTCCACAATTACGCGCTAAATCATCGACTAAGCCTGGGCGTGTACCAACCGATTTTAATCGGCCGACCAGTTGATTGGTGACTTCATGACATTTAATTCAGAAGATCCCGTGCACCAGGTTAGTAAATCTGCTCAGAATCTTAGCCAAGGCGCACACGGGCCGATTTTTGATTGGCCGATTAGTTGTATAGTGAAATTACGACATTGAATTTCAGTGACGTTTCGCACACTAGCCAATTAGTTAGATCTAATCGAAACTCATTGTCATAACTTCGCCATCCAACTAGACGGCCGATTAAATTCTTCTAGTGCGCGCCTTGGCTTAATCTGCAGGAAACTGTATGGAATATTTCCCGGTAATCTGTTTTTTCTGCATCACCGGCAAGCTGAGACTTCAAGAGGGTCAAGGAACGGATACGTCTCTGTAAAGAGAACAAAAGTTGATATTTGGGCGTCTGGGCCAAGTCCACTTGATATTTTCTGGGCAAGTTGAGACACTGAGTTTGTAAGGTCGGGGAGATGAGTGAGAGAAGCAGAGAGGATAACTGAAGAAAAGAAATATAAACGTGGAGGGTTAAGGGGTACGGAGAAAGTGTAAAACATGAGAGGGGCCATATGAAAGAGAATACAGGAGGAAAAGGGATTTTGTGATGGGGATCGAAAAACAATACAATGAGTGAGAGAGAGAGAGAGAGAGGGCAGACAGACAGACAGACAGGCAGACAGACAGTCAGACAGACAGACAGACAGAGACAGACAGACAGACAGACAGACAGATGGAGACAGAGTGAGAGAAACAGAGAGGGAGAAATAGAGAGAGGGGAAAAAGAGACAGACAGACGGACAGATAGACAGACAGACAGACAGAAGTATTTCAATTGTGCAACAAGCCCTACTGCCATCTAGAAGAGATAGATAGATAGATAGATAGATAGATAGATAGATAGATAGATAGATAGATAGACAGACAGACAGGCAGACAGATAGACAGACAGGCAGACAGATAGAAAGACAGACCGACAGATAGATAGATAGATAGATAGATAGATAGATAGATAGATAGATAGATAGATAGATAGATAGATAGATAGATAGATAGATAGACAGATAGATAGTCGAATAAACAGACAAGCAACTAACCGAGTAACCATCGATCTGTGCAAACATCTCCCCTGCCCCTTCAACCCCCCTGTTTTGTACACAAACCCCCAGACTTGCCGATCAGACATTCTCAAGGGTCGGGCCTCATAAATCTCACTTTCTCGTCCACCTTGATTTGTTACTTTACATCAGTCAACCCACACCCCCACCCCCCAGGGATGCATATCTCAGATCCCCCTAGCTGTAGACGCTGCACTATAGCAAGAAAAAAAATCGTGCATTGCTTCGATACCGCACTTGTTTGGTGAGGGAATGGTTGCTGATGCCAATAGTGAACTGATGAACAACCATTGCTTTGGAGAAAGACTGACAGACAGACTGGGATACCGACAAACAGATAAGTAGGTAGACAGACAGACAGACAGACAGACAGACAGATAGATAGGTCGATATATAGATATATAGAAAGATAGATAGATCTGTAGATAGACAGACAGACAGATAGATAGATAGATAGACAGACAGACAGACGGACGGACAGACAGACAGATATGTAGATAGATAGATAGATTAAAAAGGCAGACAGATAAACAGACAGACAAACATGCAGACAGACAGACAGACAATAGATAGATAGATAGATAGGTAGATAGATAGACAGATAGATAGATAGATAGATGGATAGATAGAATGATAGATAGATAGATAAATAGACAGATAGATAGATAGATAGATAGATAGATAGATAGATAGATAGATAGATAGATAGATAGATAGATAGATAAATAGATAAATAGACAGATAGATAGATAGATAGATAGATAGATAGATAGATAGATAGATAGATAGATAGATAGATAGATAGATAGACAGATATATAGATAGACAGATAGATAGATAGATAGATAGATAGATAGATAGATAGATAGATAGATAGACAGATATAATATATAGATAGACAGATAAATAGACAGATATATAGATAGACAGATAGATAGATAGATAGATAGATAGATAGATAGATAGATAGAGAGATAGATAGATATGATGTGTACATTATTTAATAAGCCTGCTAGCGTTCTGGCTGTTCATCCCAATGACTTTGCCGCCCCCGCCCCTCAGTACAATAACTAATACAATGACTGTATTTGTCACTGTGTGTACACTGGCCTGCATTCTGCAAGAGACCTTCGGTCTCGTCCCTTTCAGAGAAGACGCAGCGGGGCTTCTTTTATCCGTCTCATTCCATGGTCTGAGGCTTGAAAACAAAACCGGAATGATCAAATAATTACATCATTATTGTCTAATCCACGCCACTTTTACAACTTCAGATAGGACGCTGAATATTCTGACAGTTCTCTCTCTCTATCTCTTTCTCTCTCTCTCTCTCTCTCTGCCTCTCTTTCTCCCTCACTCTCGCTTTCTCTCTCTACCTCTCTCTTTCGCACCTCTTCCTCTCCCCCCTCTCTCTCATTCCCATCTCTCTCCCCCGTCTCTCTCCGTCTCTCTCTCTCTTTCTCTGTCTGTCTGTCTCTCTTTTCTCATTTGTTTGAGGTTTTTTCGGTCTTTGTTTTTGCTTATTGACTCCAAGTTCGTATTACTTTCCCGTGTGTGTGTGTGTGTGTGAGTGGTTTTGGTTGTTCCTTGTTTGTTTTTTCTGGTTTTTTTTTTTTTTTTATCATACTTTAATAAAAGAGAGAAAGGAAAAACGAAATTCTCGCAGCTTTGAGAGAAACAGCACCACAAGAAGACGGGGACACCATCGAACGTATAAAACTGTTTGAGCATCAGAGAGGCTGTGGAGTCAAGGGCCGGTTGTGTGGTACTGCAAGACGACTGTTCAATCAACATCTTACTGGAGTTGTTAGTGAGAAGACCTTGTCCGACATGATGGCGCGGAGAGCTGAGCACGTATGGGTGTGTCCCGAGTGCGAGGAGGCTGGTTCTACACCAAAGTAATACCAAAGTAATAAAAGAGGAAGACCTGAGAAGAAAAAAAATCTGCACCACAAAACAGTTTGTATGCCATGGGAAAGGTTGGTACAGAAAATGCTTTTAAAATCAACCCTCTCCCAATTATCAAATCATACTTCTTTTATGAAAAACCTTTATCATTTCTAGCCAGTATCTTTCTATGTATTTTTTTGCAATGCAAATTCACCATGGCTTCGTGTCTTGGTTAGTTAGAAACGTGAGCTAAAGCCAGTTTTTAATGAAGACAGAAAATATCCCAAGGTAATAGCAAATTATTACATACAGGACATAGAACATTTGGTGCGCCATTTCAAATTCCAATATTTTTCTTAGACTGATGTCGTGGAGGCGACTGTTTTTGAAAACTCTGAAACCATTTAGACTATTTCTTCCTTCGGTTGCAGAGAAGAAAATGATGAAAGGTTGTAAATTTCAATCTTACTTCGCGATGTTTGCTTTGCCGTTAGCTAATTTGAAAATATTTGTAAAGCATCTGTATTGACTGTCTCTAAATGAAAGATGTGTCCTAAGTATTTGGTGGTCTTTCCTCTTGCGTTTATTCATTCATCTGTCGGCTTAATCATCCTGGCCTGTGCACTATCCGAGTTTAATGTCCCTAAAGCGTATGAGGCACACAGTTACATTAAAAATTTAATCTTAGAGTATCTCTGCAAGACTTTAGAATCAGTCACAATGGTATGTCAGCGCCTGGTGACGTTACAGCAATAGTTTCTATTGGTTAATGACATGACCTTCCGTTTTCATTAAGGCTGTTATCATAAATACTCACGCACCACAAACTTTTGCGCTCAGGTTGCGTACGTATACGGACCTATCCCTAATCCCGTCCTTGTCCTATACATTAAATCTTAATGAATCCCTAACCCTGCCCCTTACCCTTTCAACCAAAAAACAGGAGGAAAGCAAAATGAACATCTGATAGAATAATTACTTAAGGCTGTTGTTGAGAGTATTTCAGGAGGAGCTCTCTAGTTCTGGAGTCACAAGAGGCATTAAAATATGTAAACCTAGCGCAAAACATTTGGGGGACGTACGTACTTGTAACAACATTCTTTCAATGATTGAAAAGTTTTCCCCTGGTTCTTTCCAAGTGCGACCATATCGTGCTGTGTGTTTGTCTTGTTCGTATACAATGTCGTATTAAGTTAATCTTTTCTAATTCATTAGCTCTTAATTCTCATGTTAATATCTTTCATCGCTCTGTATCTATATATCTGTCTATCTATCTATCTATCTATCTATCTATCTATCTATCTATCTATCTATCTATCCATCTATCTATCTATCTATCTATCTATCTATCTATCTATCTATCTATCTATCTATCCATCTATCCATCTATCCATCTATCTATCTATCTATCTATCTATCTATCTATCTATCTGTCTGTCTGTCTGTCTGTCTGTCTATCTATCTATCTATCTATCTATCTATCTATCTATCTATCTATCTATCTGTCTGTCTGTCTGTCTGTCTGTCTGTCTGTGGGTCTGTCTGTCTGTCTGTCTATTTATCTATCTATCTATCTATCTATCTATTTATCTATCTATCTATCTATCTATCTATCTATCTATCTATCAATCTATCTATCTATCTATCTATCTATCTATCTATCTATCTATCTATCTATCTATCTGTCTATCTGTCTGTCTGTGTGTTTGTGCTGTGCCACAGATTTGCACTATATCCTTTTCCTCCCATCCTCCTTTCTGGCGTCTTGGATTTTTTCCCCTGGACTCGGCAATCTCATCAGTCAAAAACCCCAGGATGACCTAGGGTGCTGGACCTCATCACTCTAGGCAATACCAGTATCTGTATCTAGAACAAAACCTGATTCTCAGGCAAAGTATCGCTTAAGATCCATCAGCCGCTCTTAAGTCTTGGCCCTGATTACAGATAGATAGGAAAAAAGCGGGTCAGTGTTGTTCCCGTCAACTTGACATTCTGCGGTGTTCTCGTTCTGCTTGCAACCACCGCTCTGTCCCCGGCTATTGGGCCTCACTGTCCGTTCAGTGACAGTTCGTGAGTGACAGCTCTGGATTTGTACAGAACCTGGCTTGGCCATTCAGTGGCCTTTGTCCGTGACAGCCCACTTCAATCATTTCTCGGCTGTCATCTATTTGTAGCTCTGCACGTAATTGAGTAAGTGCTCGGATTTTCTTTAGTGGGTCGGAGAATAACATGGTTTAGGCGTATCAAATTAGAGGGGGCTAATGCTCTAATTCAGGAATGAACAACCAGCGGCTTGCGAACTGCATGCGACTCTTTAAGCTGTCTGCTTCTCTCTCAATCTCCTCTTCCCCCCCCCCCTCCCCCTCCTTTTTCCTTCTTTGTTGCCGGGACAAAAAACCTTTGCATGAGAAAAAAAAAAAAGTACATACTGGTATAATGGCAGACTTTCGCGTGTGTTGCAGCTCACTCTAGAGTTGCATTCGATCGAAAATCTCCAATATGGTTTTTTTTTTTTTTTTCCCTCTGAAAAGTTGCCAGTCGCTGCTTTAATGGATACGTAGCTGCGAGGCATAAAACAAGTTATTACATGTTCGGCAAAATTTGATGCCAGAGCTCACTAAATTTCAAATAGTGTTATTGTATACCATATGAGAATGCAAAATTAAGATTCTTCATTGGTTCATATCATAACTTGACAGCCTCCCCTTCAGAACCCAAAGGCTCAGAATCAGTGAATGAAGTTGTAAAATGATGAGATTTAAGCTGGGTTTTCATGTGCACGGAAACGGAAACGTCAAAGAGCCTTCCAGTACCGAAATAAAAAGAATGTTTCCGCACGCCGTTTCCGTACACATGGAAGCACTCTTTCATTTTCCTATATGAGGGATGTTTTGCCGTTTCCGTTTCCGTACACATGAGAACCCAGCTTTAGAGATGCAGAATTGAATCCACAGTGAACGAATAAATGAAGAAATGTTGATGAATGGTAAAAGGGGAAGCAGTGCAATCGCAGTGGTGGGAGACAAAGGGAGATAAAGCTCTCTTCTGTGAAATGAAGTAAAGGGAAGTAACGGGCCCATTGTGACGTGGAGTTAAGGGAAGTAATATCTCACATAGTAAGGGGAACTAAGATAACACTAATGGTGCAACTTATCAAAATTGAGGCGACTGGTTTTTCAGTGATAGTGGTATGGACTGATTTCATCGGTGAATTGTTTGTCTGGGCCTTGTGAATAGTGGTTGAAATGTGGTCGATAAGGGTGCCAATCTGATAATTCCATTTATCTTTATTGCCCAGTTTTGATAAGAGGACGGAACCATTCAGTAATAATGATCTAGTTTTGGTATCATATGCAATTCGAATCATCTGGAGATTTCTCGTCAAGGGTTGTTATACGTGATAATGCAACGTTATTACATGTGCATTAGAATGTCAGTCATTACATTATACCTATGACAAAATAAGGTGCTGGCAATACCAGCCAGTGTCGGCAAGCACAGCTTAAACAACTTAAGGGACATAATGTTGGGGGCCAACAGCATTAGGCTGAGGCCCCCGAGAAACAAAAAGATCTCAACTGATGGAAAAATTACATTTTGCAGAGCAGTTGGTGTTTGCTGTAGAAACTGTGCATAAATCTAATAAAACACCATCCATTTTTTACCAAATAAATAGTGAACATTAACAGGGGTTGAAGATACTTGCATAAAAGCGATCACAGCCGTAGGTTTGTTTTTTTTGCACGTCCGTCAGATAGATAAAAAAAATTCACTCACGATATCCAGTTCGGATAACAGCGAAGACACACCGCAGTTGGTAAGAGGCTCGTCCTCCTCTCCGGAGTATCGCTACCGCAGGCGGCCAACGTCTCATCACCAGGGCGCAGCCAAACACGTTCCCAACACCTGGTCAGGTCGATGGGTCGTCCCGAAGGGATCTGAACTCCTGGCCAACTTGAGCGAACCTCCGGATACTGAACATTATCGTTAAATGTATTTGCAGATGATAGCTCACGATGTCAGTGCCGTGCCACACGATGAAAACATGAAAAGAAATACATTTCGCAGTCTTGCGGTAGCCTGTATTGTTGTGAAGTTCCTGCCTGAGGGGACATGTATTTGAAAGAGACAGAAGTAAATTTGATAATTATCATTGAAATCTTTTTCTGCTCAAGCATACATTTTATTCTGTCTAGCATCGACCCTCGTTTTCTGTGCAAGCTTTGAAAAATACTTCCATTTTGTCATAATTCAAATACTTACGAGTGTGCAAAAACATGCAACGCTATCAAACAAACACAGATTTTAAGCTCTGGCACTGGCAGATCAAAAACTGCGTTACAAAAATTGGTTCTTATTATGGCAGCTCCTGCCAGCATGAAGACATGAAAACTTGAATTATTTTCTCTCTTTCTTGTTTTGTTTTTAATCATTCCTGGCTACAAGACATCCCATGCTAAAGAGAGCGCATCCATCATACATGTCATGAAAAGTGCAACTCGATGACGCGGACACCTGTGGAAAAAAAAATGTTTTTAAAAAATCCACACAAAAAAAAAAACCCACTTTTTTTTTTCTCTTTTTCTCCCGTGGCTCATTCATAATCTGCGCAACTGGTGCAATCTCTGGCAAGCTGATTGCAGATGCCGAGACTGCTGGAAAACACTTACGAAATTTCCCTAATATTGATCTGGAAGATCGATGTTGACGGTAGAGGCATCTATAGTGCAGCGTTAGATGAATATTGAGGTTTCAGCATAGCAGAGCTACCCGAGGAAATGTATAAATAACCCAGCTGTATATAATCTGCACTCCGAAGTTTAATTCCTGAGTCAGGTCTATTCAGGGACTTTAGATAATCATCTGACAATAATAATGTTCTTGCTGAATTTAGTTTAGTTTTAAGATAGACAGGGACATCCCCGACCCTGTGTCCTTCAGTTTTGAAGGGTTTGAGAACAGCCTTAAGGAATTCTCAATAGCCTAATTAAATAGCTACAAAAAAGACATCAGTAAAAGGAAGCGGGATAAGTCTAACCCCCCCCCCCCTCCCCCCAGTACGTTTTCAAAGAAGAAGAAAAAAAGATGTGTGTTTTGACATAAAGCATTGATTCGCAAGATATGATTTTTAATCTTATCAAATTCCATATTACCTGGGACGAAACCTTTCCTAAACTATAAATCTAGTTGAACGTAGACTCTTAAGAATTTCATGTTCTCAGCCCAAACAAAAGAAATAGCAGCATATTGTATTGTATATAATCCACTGTACAATAACAGTGTGAACAGATATTGACCTCATTATCGCTGTCTCAGCACCAGGCGTTTCGCACATCTGTCATTATCTGCGTGAGCTCTCTCGTGCGAATTGCTCGCAGTCCTGTAGGACAGGAAATACAGTATAAAACAACGGACGAGCGGTGAATGACGGCGTGACCGCGCCCTCTTGATTGCTGAATGATAATGATGTGACAACACACGTGACAACACACGTCGTCGACCTATTATTAGCCGAAATTGTACTTTCTCAAAGCTAGATGTTGAAACTGTTGTTCTGTGGTCCGCGTTTACAGAGTAAATGATAATATCATCATGGCTTCTGAGCACACATAAATGTATATTTCTGGAGGCTGTGTTAACCCTTAATAAATATTTTCCCAGATGCCGGACACTGAAAATGGAGCCTCAGGCCTCCAATTTATATAGAAAGCGAGAGACACCCCAATGCCAGTCTGACGTAGATTTGTATTATTAGGATTTCTGTAGCGTTTGCAGGATTTCGGCTACAGCGGATTTCCTACATTAAACCGATGACAACACGATGTTATATCCAGTGGGGCTACGTCTGTGCGCTGTAATTCCTACGAGCAAACGTAACATCAGCTCTATGTAGTCGGGTTGATATAGGGTTCCTAGCTGGGAGAATACTTTGTCTCGGCACTGATTTCCTGTTGGGGACGTAAGATTGAATGCGCGACCAGCAGGCGAGCGAAAATGTAATTTGCACATGTCAGACATTGAATACTGAGGGCCACATGTACTGGGTGAATGAGAGAAACAAAACTTTGTTTTAGCTCTGATTTCCTGATGAGAATGTAAGCTCGAATGCACGACCAACGGGTGAGAGAAAGGTTAATTTACACGCAAGCTTTGAAAAGTCTCTTGGGTATCAAAGTCAGTGGCTGTAAGGGGCGTGCTGTATTTTACATTATAAGTCATCGCTAGCCTGAATGTATTTGAAGTGTTTGTGACTGACCTATTTGATATGCGCGGTGTGATGCTGTCTCTGTGTAGATCGACATAATTATTATTATGTTTACATCGGGGAGGAAGAAATGAAAAGTTGAATCGATGACTTTAATGGCCTGAGTGATTCTCTACAAAACATGGCAAGTAACTTCATCGTCTTGTATGACTCGTTGTCCAGAGAACGAAGTGAATGTCAGTAAATTTATTTTTTTCCATCCACATGTAATGTATTCCTTAAGCACCTTGTTCTTGCCCATCGGTCCTGCCCCCTTGTTTTCTCGCTGAAGTTCACCAACAGAAAAGCACACCATCCCCACCATGTTGTTCAGAGATAGGCGATTTGATTTGTTTTTTTTTTACTTTTCAACACAAAATACAACAGTAGATGTTGCTCCCCGTTTCTTTATCCATTGATTTTCACACAAACAGAATGCTAATGACAACCTTTTTACAGTATACATTACTTGCCTATGATGGCATTTAATCGTGTTTTAGAAATTATGTCGGCTCTCAAAATAATGGGATAATTTTTATATCAGCCTCATTACGCTGGGCAATTTTCGTATCGATTATGATGGTCATGATGCTTCTAATAGGTTTAGTCGACTCTACCCGCTGCGGCGCTCAACTTACGAGTATTAGTAGTGATAGTCTCAGAATGCCTTGGGTAGGTTCAGTTACCATTGAAGATAATATCTGAATTGTTTCCACGGAGTCGCCCAAAGGAACAACATTCGTTGGTTTTTGTCGCTTACTGCTTATCGTTGCGTTGATTTGGTTCCTGAAAGCTGTTCCGTAATGTCATTATAATAAAAGTGCTGTGGTCTTCTTTCTTTGGGGGCAACTCTTAGTGTACCGTGAAAACCAAATTATCTTACATTGTGTCGTTTCTTGATCGTATACAGGTCAGCTCAAGTGAGTCTGTTTTTGTCGCCAGTAAAGTAGTATGCCTTTCCCACCACTGCCAACTGCCTCCATTTGTGGAGAACATTCTGCAGGTTGAATTTATTATTTTTAAAATACATGTTTAAGAAAGTACTTGAACATCCAGCCTTGCTTCGTCATTATAGTTATCATCATATGAAATGAAATTTTAGGTGAAAAAGAAACAAATCATACTTGGGTGTTTATTATCTTAATCAAATAATTTAAATCAGAAAAGCAATATTGCAGACCTAATTTATTCTCTGTCAGGACAATTACAAGATTGCACAATCTGAGAAACGTCTTTAAAACTGGAAAAAAACAACAAAAAAACACACGATTTCAAACAATTTTTATATTTAAACCAGAGCTTGCTTGCAGGATAAAAGAGATTAAAAAAACAACGTCTATAAACATCTATAAAAGTGCCGTTGAAAACAATTGCGGGGCTGCGTAGAATTGACAGCGGATCGATCTAAGAATAGTACATTATATCAACAGGGTGGCAAAATAAGCGCTGAAATGCTACATACATTTCGGCATAGACAGTAAAAGACGGAGAACACATCGTGCACGATAAGAGAAGTAAAAACAATCGTCAACACGTCTAGATCGTTGCTGTTGTCTTCAGTGAAGGCGTCAGGGCACTGAGACACATTTGTTGTGCCTCGGTTATTGTGTGACATGTGGCTATGGAGTTGTTGTGTGACATGTGGCTACGGAGCTGTTGTGTGACATGTGGCTGTGGAGTTGAAAAGCGGGACCTGGAACACTGGTGCAAATTGAAACAAGACTGTCTCGCTAGTTAATTCGAAGGAAAGTTCAAGTCTGAATAAACAATCCCGACTACAAACAGATTTGACTCACATATTACTACGCCATGACTTCAGAATCCAAATCTGGTTCTGTACTGATGTTTGTCTTTTGTTTCTTTTGTCTATCTCCAGATGGCCAAACGGTCGCTCCTTCGGGAAGATTTCCGAGGGTCAGACCGAACATTGGTCAGCAGCAGCCTGGACAGCAAGAACAGCAGTCGCAGCAACGTCAACACACTGGTCTCATCATCCTACTTCTCCAACAGCAACATGGACGTGCGAGACAGCGACAGGACAGACGATGAAGACGACGATGATGAAGATGACGAGGAAGAGGATGAAGAGAACGAGGATGACGGCAGGCCCAAACCGGAAATGCTGGAACAGGACCGGGGATTGTGGGAGAAACGAATACATTACATTCTTTTAGGATTTGGAACTGTCTTTGGGGTCAGGAATATTCTAGATTTCCCGGCACTCGCTATGGAACACGGAGGGGGTAAGTTATCCATGAGAATTTTGAAGAAAAGGAAAGTTCTCCTGGCACAATAAACCATATCAGCTGCGCCACTGGTGAGGTTGATAATTGTCTATGATGGGGTCAATCGTTCAAAAATTGATAGACACATGAAACTTGGCACAAATATTGTCCATGGGAGGCATTTTTTAACAAAAATGGTTGGCCACCCACAATATTCAAAATAGCGTCCAAAAATACTAAGTGGCGGACAGATATTGGAGATAGGCTATATTTAAGGTGTTGTACTTAAAAATAACTTGTCACAAATCGTCCCGTTAGAATGAAAAGGTTCTAAGTCTCTTCTGTCAACTTTAGAGAAATTCACATTTGAAGGGATCATGCGCTCATGGCGTTTAGGGATGCGTTTTTCCATTTAGTATTGCATAAAAATTATACATCGAACCCGCCTGATACTTTGGCATAGAACGGAATCGGCCTGTAGAAGTAGTGTGTAGTGTGTAACTCAGTTTAGCCAAAACGTGGAGATAGAATCTTGTCCTTCTAAGGGGGGACGTAATGCCACTGACATATCGACATATGTAGTTATGATGTTATAAAGAAATTGCATTCAATACAAAATGTTTTGAAGACAAAGGGAAATTTAAGCTGGTGGTCAAATTCAAGATGGCCCCCATTGCGATTATTTCTGAGAATATAAAAATGGCACGGGAAGTGATTATTACGCAGAAATATCTGTCACTTTCTTTTTTTAATGATCCAATCAAGGAAAGTATTTTGCAGTATTTAGGGTGTGTGAGGACAGCAGCAGCAGCAACACCAACAACCTTGTAGTATTCCCACTTATTGTACACATGGACATCATCATGACCGTTGTTCTGGGCCCTTTTATCTACATAAAACATTACCGCAGAATCTGTGCAGCGGCATGTCGAGATATTAAGTTACTTTATGCATTGTGACTGTTACGATAGGCGAAATTTTGAAATTTTATAATTGTAAAATAATTATGCAGACTGTGATTAATACTTCTGTACTGCTTTAAGGTATTTTTGTATTAGCTTTTACATTTTAGTTCACTGCCAGTTGAAACGGCATAAGCATATCACAGACATTCTGGATTATGAACATTGTACAGCACAATACACGACCAAACAGCACATCGTCGGCGGCTGTTGGAATATTGTCAAAATTAAATGTTTGAGGCCGTTGTCTCGGGAACGTAGTGTTTTATTTAGACAGTGAATACAACTCTATTGGGCTTTGTCATTAGACTACGGTCCCCTAAACACAGAGTACCAACAGCCGACCCGCAACGTTAAAGCAACGATATTAGATACAAAATTCTCATCTAGTATCTTGGATTAAAATACAAAAAAAAAAAAAAACCTATACTCTCTCAGCTTCATATTTCCAATCTCACTTTTTCTCTACAGGGGCGTTTTTATTTGTCTTTGTTGTACTGACGTTCACTGTCGGATTGCCAATCGTTTACCTAGAGGTCAGCATTGGTCAGTATGCTAGGGGAGGCGTGGTCAAGACCTGGAGAATCTTGCCATTGGCTAGAGGTAAGATATGCAGCGTTAATCACCAGTCGGCCTCCTCACCATTAAGCCCCCTTTTTTCCTTTCTGGTTTGAATCGACGGAGTAATCTAGCTAGAACTGTGCCCGATATTCCATGAACACCGTTGATAAATTGGACTGTCATGTAAATGGTGATCCGGCAACTATCATCATAAGCCTTCTTAAAAAGGATCAGTCATCCGTTCTTTATATGAAAAAAAAATCAACGCACAAAAACCGAGAAATCATTCTCTTTGTTTGCTATTTTATCTTCAGTATGTTCAGTAAGCCACATTGAAGACTATTATTGGGAGACTAAAGTTGATCTACGTCGACATGACCATTCTGAATGTTATTTACGCCACTTTATTTAGAACGATTTTTACTAACCATAGGTATTTTTAAAAATAAACTCAAATTCAAATACATTTATACTACGACAAAAATGGAATTGAGCTGACCATATCGGAAGAATGAAAGATAACAAATTAAATGGACAAGACGTTGCGCTGATTGGAGGCCTAGAAAAGGAAAGAAAACAAGAGGACGCGCTGTGACACGATGGAGAGATGATATTGTACAGACAGGTGGACAGGCATGGATAAGACAGACGGAAAACAGAGAAAAATGGAGATCACTGGCGGAGGGCTACATCCTGCAGTGGACGGACAAATCCTTAGAAGAAGAAAAACAAGGATTCATGGGCATCTGCCTGAACCCGTTACCTCTTCACCAGGCCCAAAAGCCAAATTTACTTTGGTATTAAATAAAAATGAAATGTAAAATACGCACAATTATTTATTCATGAACCACTGAAGACAAACATCCAAAACGCTCGGAAAGGAAATATTGTTGTTGGGATTGGCAATTATACACGAATGTTTTGAAATATCCGGTGCAACATACACGAATACTCTCCTTGTATTTGGACTTAACTGGATCAGACACGAATATCTTCCTCAGACAGGTTTGCACTGTAAATTTTCGTAAAACTGCCTTTGGAACAATTACAGAACTGCGTATTTTGCGTGCAATGTCTAAGCTTGAAGTTCATAATTACCTCCAAGAAGTCGCTGGTTTTAAGACAGGGCCAAAGATTACTGGGCAAAAAAAGCCTGATGGTGGAGGACTAAATTGCATTTGTTACTGCCCTTGTCTGATCTCTGTCTCTGATGATCATCATTTTCATAGAAGCGCAGACTAAACGACGCGATAACATATGTTTGTGTTTATGCTTAAGACTGTGCATGGTGTTTGTGAGTCTACATGTATGTCGGCGTGTATGCGGGTCCAGGGTGTCACAAATCCCAGACTGGGAGATGTAATAAGTTATGACAGGACAACAATCACGAACAAACAAGTTAACACTTAACAGAACAATCCATCAGACTCACACATTTATTAAACATAATTATACAGATAATAGCGCAATTACATACATTATATTATTGAAATCAACTGCCGTACAACGGCCTTATTCTCACACACACTCTCCCTCGGATCCACAATCCGGTAGTTACTCCTAAAGGCACTTCGGCCTCAGCCTCTCCCCTCAGGGTCTTAATAGCACATCAATAATTTACTGGCACCGCAGTCTCTCAATATCAACTTCCTATTGTCATACACCTTAGCATTCCCCTAGCACCTCAGCAGGGCAATAACACATTATCATTTCAATAGACATTATCATTTCAATAGTACATTCTCCCCTCAACATGGCAATAGGGCATTATCACATTCACGCTCATATCTACGTCCCTGTCCGTGGCCTGACTGCCACGACTTTATGTGCCTCTACTGTCCTGCACTGACAGCCTCACTTCTGGCCTATGTGTGGCCTCCGGCCCTATGCTGGCCTATCCCCTGTGCTCATCGAGGTGGCTCTGCGGCCCGTCCTCGACACCTACAAGAATAACATTACATTGGTATAATACCCTACCATTTCTATTCACTCCACCTCTCCTTACAATCCATGAAGCGTACACACACTAGTTCACCTTTCACTCACCACACATCTTACGGTAACACACCTCCATCGGAGTACACACTACTCACTCGCGCTACAAATCCATGAACTCACTTTCATCTATCGCTCATGGCGCACATTGCTATATCCAATATCAAGGACTTCCACATTCCTCACATATACTTATTTACATCATGGTAATAGACGAATATAATATAATACATCAATCATAATAATCAATCAACATTCTACGTACCAGTCATCACTGGAAAACTTCTCTCACTAGTCTTCTCGACTGCTCCCCTTATGTCCGCCCGATGGGCTCTTATTCACAGGTCCGTTCCGTAGGACCTTCTAACTTGCAGTGATCGTAATACAGCGCTTTCGCCTCATTCAGACCCTCCCACTACTCACAACAGCACGCTTAACTTACTTGTCTACCGTGAGCCCTTCTTACTCTACACCCGCTCTGTAGCAATCCCCTTAATTGCACTCACTCCACTCGTGACACAGGGGATTGCCAATGTCCAAAGCGAGCAAGGTCAACTCTTTTTTGAACGAGGACCACAGATGCAAAGTTTAGTCCCATCGTGGGCCAGCGAGTTGTAACTGATACGCTATTCTATGAAGAGAGTGTGATCACAAAACGTTGTGTAGTAAACGTGTGATGATCTAAAACTTGCAAAAAGCCTAGATTTACTACTCGGGTAAATTTAGTCTGACTTGCATTACATTAGTCTTTAAAAACTAAAGAAAGAATTACACTGGCAGTTTGAATCTCTTGGGTTAGACTGGCCTGACACAAGTCTTTGGCAGGCCGAGAGGGGGGCGAGCCTGGTCTAAAGCCATTATGCAGGCTTGAGCGTCAGTCCAAGATACCAGGGGCTAGACGGAAATTATGATGTTTCCCTTTAAACCCCATTTACCACAGGTTCTAATACTGGAGGTCCAGGCAAAGTAATTTAGAGCAACAACCATCAGACAGACAAGATCTTATCTCACACTCTGTGTAGAAGTCTGTCTGTTTCTAGTCCAGACAGCCATTAAGGTGTCGTGACTTCTGCCGGCTGAAAGTGGCTTTTTTATATACTGTTTATTTTTGTTCCCCAACAAAACCGGAAACTCCAGTCTGACTCACCAGGCATGTTGACCTAAACTGTCCAGCTGTCTAACCCGTGAAATGAACCCAAAAATATTACCCGTTTCTGAAGTCTGAAATAGTCCCAAGTACATCCGTCCACGTAAACTCGCCTATCCGGTGTTCTTTACAACGACCACGCTGAAAGTATTTCCGCTCATTCCCTAAGTTTCACATAGGCCAGATAGAGTGATGCGTTTATTATTGGCTAACTGACAGAAACTAATACATTGAGACGAAAACCACGTCTAACTGTATGACTGAGAAAATGGCTACCGACGAACGGATGACTGCTGTAAAGTCCGGTATCTGGTGTAAGCTGACAGTTGATCGGACCGATAGACTGACTGATCAGCTCCGTATCTCATGCATTTTTCTTCATCTTACAAACAGTCGTGTGACTGATTATCTGACTATGGCTTGGCTGATGGAGGACTCAATTGATGCTACAACCGATTGGTCAAATCTTACCACCGTCCATCTCACTACCAATGTATGAATGATAATTTATTTTAGATGGTTTCGGAATTATGACCATCATACTAAATTGCTCATGGTGAGATATGTATTCTCACTAAGTAGCGTATCGATATCTTTGAAGTTATAATTATGCAGAAACCTTTTTGCCACATCCAAGAATAACAAAAGTGACCAAAACTTAAGACCACTCTCCAGTGAACTAAGAAAATGGTTGACATGCCGTTTGCGTATGGTGGACGACGGGTCAATAGGTCTCTTATTGCTTACTGACATTCTGTACAATTAATAAATGTGTATCTCTATCACCAGGTATAGCAGTATGCAGTTTACTGCTAACACTCACTCGCTGTGCTTACTCAAACACCCCAGCTGTGTGGGCGCTGTATTATCTGTACTCAGCTATTGCAAATTCGCTACCTCGCTTGAATAGTTCCTCCACAGGTGAGAGCGATATTTTGTTGTTGTTGTTTTTCTCCTTCTCCTTCTTCTTCGTTTGCCTACTAATGATATTATGGTCATCGTTTCCGTATGTGGTTGTCCCCCTCCCAAATCATCTTCCCTCTCTCTCTCGTTTACTCTCTCTCTCTCTCTCTCTCTCTCTCTCTCTCTCTCTCTCTCTCTCCGTCTCGCTCTTTTCTATACAGTCATGTGTTTCTTTAACTGTGTCTGTATCAGCCTGTCCCCCTTCTTATCTGCGCGCATGTCTCTCTCTCTCTCTCTCTCTCTCTCTCTCTCTCACACACGCTCTTTGTGTGTGTGTGTTTATAGCTGTCGTCTGTCTCCCTCTTTCTCTTTCTTTTCCTTTCAACTCCCCCCCCCCTCCCCTCTCCCTCTCTCCCCCTCCCCCCTTGTTTTTCTCTGCAGAAGCAGATCTGTTAACCAAACTAAGTCAAAGGAACTGAATATAATTGTTCTCTCCAAAACACCTACAAGTATGATGAGCTTCTAACTGAGCGATGTCAAAATGCTTAGTCCGAAACACCGTTCGATCTGAATTTTAAAAAAATTCTTATTTCTCAACCCGATTGATTTGCCGTTAGAACGCCATTAAGCATGGCTATTCTTATGAGTACGTAACTATGTACCCTAAGGGTTCTGCGATAGGTTCGCACACGTATACATACCTGTCCCTAACCCCGTCCTTATCCTCAGCCCTAAATACTCTTACCGAATACCTAACCCCGTCCTTATCCTCAGCCCTAAATACTCTTACCGAATACCCAACCCCGTCCTTATCCTCAGCCCTAAATACTCTTACCGAATACCTAACCCCGTCCTTATCATCAGCCCTAAATACTCTTACCGAATACCTAACCCCGTCCTTATCATCAGCCCTAAATACTCTTACCGAATACCTAACCCCGTCCTTATCATCAGCCCTAAATACTCTTACCGAATACCTAATCCTGTCAGTCCCGCATTCTTTCAACCAAAAAAAAAAATAAATAAAATCTGAAAGAATAATTAATTAAGGCTGTTGTTCGGAGCTTTCGTGAGGAGCTCTCTAGCTCTGGAGTCACAAAAGGCGTAGCGTTTCCTACCCCTAACGCAAAAAACTTGGGGGGCGTACGTACTGGTAACAACATGCATTGGGCATGCACTGAAATTAGTTGTTTCTGCTTGCTATTTGTTGTGTTTTTAAAGAACAAATCATGATCGTTATTACGTTGTTCTTCCTTGTGTTTCTGCAGTAAGATTCCAGGGAACTAATGTGGCTATTTATTTCTTGTTGATTACGTCCTTGTCTTTTTCAAGTTCTTAAGTTCTAGTGCACATTATGAAAAATTACCGATCCATTTCTATGCTGAACTACAATGAAAGCTATTTAGTGGTTGTATTTCACTCTTGTTTCCCTTTTCATAAAACCATGGTATTGCTAGAATCTTATAACGAAATCTCGAAATCGATTGAATTGTTGTTGTTTATTTTAGGTGAAACTTTATGTCGAAGTTTACAAGATTGAAATGAGTGGATAACTGCAAATGTTGAAGAAAAGTACAATGATTATTGAGTGTTTTGTTCAAATTAAACCATTTTATCCATAAATTCACATGCTTTCTCTCTTGTTCTACAGATACCCTAGATCCAGGAGGTCAAGGATCGAACCTCACTATTGATCTTGCAACCAGCCTATCAGCATTTCTTCATAAATCATCCTATAACACCAGTTACAACTTTCTCTTGTAAGTGACACAGTTTCCTGTTTGTTTGCCATTATCTTGTGTTTGCTATGAAAGCAAACTAAAGAGAAGACAGAAAATACACAAAATGTTCGACTTCATCAGGAACGAAGTGAAACAGTTTACTTAGCTGCGAGTTCTTGCTCCGTTAGCATCACCAAAGCACGTCATCATCATCATTGTTAGTATAACGGTTGTGGTTGATGTTGTTATTGTTGTTATTTGACTGGATAATTGGAAACACAACATGGAAATATTTAAAGGCTGGTAGGGTTTTGATCTTATCATGTGAATTTCTTGCGTTATGATCCCACTGAGATTAGGGGTAGTGACAATTGGCAATTAGATTTTATCTAACCCTACTCTATCCGGTGTGTGACAGTTTTCTTTGTACGTAATTCGCGACTCTGGTTATGTGCCAGCTCTGGCTGGAAGTAACTTTATATCCAACCAGCTACCAGGACAATTACGATAATGAATTATAAACCATTTCCTTTGCTGAAATCTTTCCTCTTGTCAAGAAATAAGGCTGTTCGTGGCCCTTATTCCTCTTGTCCACAGCATCCGCTCCGCTCTGGTTTTTTTTTAAGGCAGTGGCTACGTTTACGGCAGATCACGCTCATATCCCAAAAGAAAAACACAAAGAAAGAAAGCCCTGCTGTACGAACGGGAGTAAAGCCGAACAAAGAAAAATGGTGAGTTGTATTCACCGGCTGCCGTAACCGTAGCCACTGCCTTTTTTTAAATGTAGAAAAACGTGAAGAAATAGAACACTCTTTCTTTGCCTCTGTGTACTTGTCCACAACATCCGTCCCGCCGGTCCTCATCGCTATGGAGGCAAAGAGTGCTTTACTATTTCATACCTCATTTTCCATTAAAACAAAAACAACAACGGATCGGAGGGGTTGCTGTGGACAAGAACAGTAAGGGGTGAAACAGATCAAAGCTGGTCTGGGTGCCAGGCTAGTGGCTCGACGCCCATACATTTGGCGTCACTCTAGCACAATAGACGTTGCCCGCAGACCCCCCCCCCCCAACCCCGGGTCGCGGTGCTGACAGTGTCTACTGTGCCAGTGAGGAGTAAAATGTATTGACGGGGGAGCCATCGGTCTAGCGCCTACACCAGCCTCGATCTGCTTCACCCCTTACCTGTGCTGTGCAAAGTATTCACGGCACTAAACTGATTGTTTTGAGATTGTAACTTAAAAAGTCCAGGTCCTCTGAGATAAACCGAAACTTATCCTTCGTCCGTCCCAACCTCCTCTCATTCTGGAGATGTAGATCGACCATACCAAGCCGAAGACTCTTTCAAACTTTGTGGGCAAATAGTGACTTCAGTTCCCTGTTTGTTCCTGTCACGAGTGGAGTGAGCGAGATTCAAGGATTACGGGGGCATGGAAGTGTAGGATTGACTCACGGGATAGTGAGGCTGCTCACCTGTATTGATTTCTGTTAGTTAACGTTAAAGCGTGCATGTTGTGAGTGAAGTTGAGGCGTAGTAGAGGCAAAATCTGAATAGTCAGATCACTGCAAGTTAAGAGTCCAAGGGGACAGACGTGAGATCAGAGGCAGTCGGGAGATTGTGTGTTTTCCAGTGATGACTGGTAGGTTGAACTGTGATTGATAATTATGATGATTGATGTACTAGATTCTCCTATGACCATGATGTAAATAAGTTATATGTGAGGACTGTGAAAGTCATTGATTACTGTGTATAGCGATGTGCGCAATGAGCGATAGATGTAAGTTAGGATCATGGATTCGTAGCGAGTCTGAGTACGGTGTGACACGGTGGAGGTGTGTTACCGTAAGATGTGTGGTGAGTGAAATGTGGACTATTGTGAGTACGCTTGATGGTTCGTAATGAGTGGTGAAGTGGATAGTAATTGTGTGGTGTATTACAGATGTAATGTTATTCTTATAGGTGCCGGGGTCGGGCAGAGAAGCCACCCGCGGTGAGCGGAGTTGTGCCGGGGTTGGGCAGAAGGCTACCCACAGGCCGCCGGAGTGAAGCTGTCGTGCAGGACAGCGGGAGCACATGAGTCGTGGCAGTCTGGCCACAGACAGGGACGTTGTTATTGTCCTTATTGCTATTCAAATGTTAATGTGCTATTACGATGTTAATGTGCCATTGAGAATATAATGTGCTATTGAAATAGTAATGTGCTGTTAAGACATCGAGGGGAGATTGAGATACGGAGATTAGGTTGAGCCGGAGGCAATAAGAGAGGCCAGCAAGTAATATATATATAGATGTGAGGCTGAGGCCAGAGCAATTCTAGAAAGTATTATCGGGTTGTGGACCCGTAGAGGAATGAATGTCGGGAGTGCTGACCATTGTATGGTATTTGAATTGAATAATGTAATGCACGTATCTCTTTATTTTTATGTATAATAAATGTGTGAGTCTGCTTGGTTGTTCTGTTAAGTGTTATACTTGTTCGTTCGTGATTGTTGTCCTGTCGTAATAAGTACATCTCCCAGTCTGGGATTTGTTACAGTTCCAACTCCACTTTTTGCACAACTGAGAAATTCTACGTTAAACATTTGCGGCTTTAGTATTATGATAACGAGTTAAAATAAATCGGAACTGTGAAACAGCTTGATAAATGCCATAACGCAAGTGTGGGAGTGTGCATTTGTCACCCCTATTCTACATACTAAAAGATCTCCAGTTTTGCAGGATATGGAGAGAGAACAAAGGTCGGGAAATGTGTCTTCATGGCTGTTATTTCCCTGACTTGTCGATCATTGTAAAATTGCTCTTGACAACTATCAATTGTGAATTCCGGCATCATACCGGACTGTGTCATGAGCTTTTGTTAATGTGCGGAGGGTATTTCATTATTTGTACGTTTGTTTGTTTGGTTTACTGTTCTTGCTACATTTGGTTTGCAAAGTCGTGAGGTTGTTAAATTTGTTCTCATTGTCCGGAGCCATAGAGAGAAACTGATGTTCATGTTACTAGTATTTTTATCTGTGTTGTGTAGGACTGAAGTGCTCGGCGGGTCTATCAATAAAGATAACACTGCCATGGTCTAGCCGTCATCATGTCATTCAGATATCGATTCTTAGCTTGACGCAATTTTTTGGTGAAGAGATCCCCACGAAAAAAGGAATAAACGAAAAAGCTCTCGTCTCCTTTGCAATACCGTAGATAATGCGGTCTGTTCTGATTTCATATTGCATTTTCATCCATCCCTCCACAACACTAAAGTGGTCATTTTGACACAAGTGTTTGGAATGCTGGAGCAATTACTGAGATTCTTTGCGAGCAAATCAAGGAGATGCTCACGCGCCAGGGGATTAGTCATGCATTTCTGACGTCTTACTGCGGTAGAAAAGCCTCTAAGTATGAATGTATTTGTGAGAGGGGGAGAAAGGGAAAGAGAGAGAGAGAGAGAGAGAGAGAGAGAGACGGAGAGAGGGACAGAGGGACAGAGACAGAGAAACAGAGACAGAGAAACAGAGACAGAGGCAGAGAGAGGAAGCCGGGGTCCGTAGGGCGAGCACTAGATGTGACACACAGCGAGGACGGGCAAAGGTGACAGGGGAGAGGGAAATATTTACAGTAGTGAGAGAGCGAGAGACAGAGAGAGAGAGAGAGAGAGAGAGAGAGAGAAGAGCTAGGAGATATAAGTTGAAATCACACAAAGTGCCACTTTCCCATGAGTTTAAATCGAAAAGTTCCAGTCGAAGTAGTATCAATATCGACTTTGTTATTATTTTGTTTCAACTTTTACTATTAACGTCATAGCACCCGCACACAAAGTTTGCAATAAACAAATTTAAACTTAGCCCTCAGCTTCACTAGTTACGTAGTCATAGACATCTATTTTTATCTTGCACGCGAGGAGGTGCGTGTTTGTTTGCCAGTAGTACCTTCATCAACTCTGTTATTGAGGTCAGGAATAGAACTGCCGAGGTTCATAATTAGAAACCCCAAGCTGAGAAAGATTATACCATTTACCTAAAGTAGGCCTTCTCTCTACCCGGAATAAACAAGGTAACCATGACGAGTTGGGATAGGACATTCTGGAAAGTTTCATAATAGCTATTTAGAAGAAGCGGGGGAGGTGTATGTGATATTTATCATAACGTGCTAGATGGTAAACACGATTTGCTGCAACTGTGATGACACTGAAAGATGTCCAATTTTAGCAGCAGCCATGTTTAGCAGCCATTACTACACGAGGAGAGGTTGAGGGCGAGCAATATGTTGTTGTTGTTTTTTGTTGTGTTTTTTTTTGGGGGGGGGGGGGAGTGGGGAGGGAGGGAGAGAAATGGAAGTTATAGGAAGATATTGCTTTGTCTAAATGCGTCCTGAAAAAATATGAAAGAAGAGACATGGCCAATATTTGATGAGGACAAAGGCAGGCTCTATTTCTTACTCAGAAGGAGGATTCCGGTAAATCGCTATCAAAGTCGTTCAAAGAAAAGAGACCTGTAATGCTTTGGGAGGGAGGGCACCGTTAGGTAACTCCAGCAGTAGTTGGATCTTTTACTGTAGCAACTTTCACTGACCCCTAGGCAACAAATTGACACAAACGCCTTTCCTGTCAGCACATCATCCATACAGTTCTTCTCTACCTTCCGCCGTTCATCTCGGCATTGTCCATCCACTGCAGGATGTAGCTCTCCGACAACGACTTCCATTCTTTTCTGTCTGATGTCTTCCTCATCCATGTTGTTCACCCTGTCTTTTTAACATCATCCTGCCATCGTCTTCTTGGTCGTCCTCGTGTTCTTTGTCCTGTCCATGGTAACAATTCAGTGCAGCATTTTGACCATCTATTATTATTCATCCTTCCCACATGCCCAGCCCAATTCTACTTTTGTTGATGCATGAATTGTACGGTGTCCGTTAGCTTTGTTTGTTTGCGTGTTTCGACGTGGGGAATGTCATCTTGCAATCTGATGTTAAGTATTCCTCTTTTCATTGCCCTCTGAGTGGATCTTTCTACCTTAGTCACCCCATAATATGGGCAAAAACATTACCTAGTCCAGTCTCTTTAGTCATTGGTAACCCTTACTTAGGAAGGAATTCGCTGAATTATTTAAGACGCAATTCTCTGAAATACGTACATGCGTATTTGCATTTATAGCTTGGAGGCAAACAAGCGCAAATTGGGCTCACCATCTCACAAACACAGTAAGTTTTTGATAAAAAGCGTTCCAAGGGTTATTTTAACTTTCAGCAATCATGTTGAGCTCCAGTTTACAAATTATGTTCTTCTCCTTATGAAGTTCTTAAGTTCCATTGCATAAGGAAAATTATCGATCGATTCTTGTGCTTAATTTTCCTTGAAAGCTATCCAC
This sequence comes from Onchidella celtica, assembly GCA_963931925.1. Lineage (NCBI taxonomy): Eukaryota > Metazoa > Mollusca > Gastropoda > Systellommatophora > Onchidiidae > Onchidella > Onchidella celtica. Next base: position 56,329,473 of record OZ007573.1, read on the forward strand.
CATATGTTTCAATTTTGTTTCCCTTTTCATAAAACCTTCGTATTTAGAATCGTTTACGAAATCTCAAAATCGATTGAATTGTTGTTGTTTATTTTCAAGTAAAAACTTCGTATTGAAGTTCACAAGGTTAAAATAAGTGGATAATTGTAAATGTAAAAGAAAAAAAATCATAATGTATTTATATTGATGACACAATGACTTTCTTTGCGAGTAATATTCGAAATACAATATCTGCCACTGGCAAGTTTGAAAGGATACGGTTTGGGCGATGAAGTCTTTTTACATTTCAAACATTTTGCTACAAAACTGTCTCGTGGGGCATTGTTGGCTTTAGACTTCCTGATTGTGTTGGTTTAAAATAGGCCGTTGAACCTGAAGCTCCAGTTCCTGTTTCCCGACGGTCAATGTAATATTTACGACAATGCCACAAAATGTCAAAGATAAAAAAGGCAGGATAATATTTCAATCATTGGTAAAATTGTAAAGATACACGGGTATCGACACAGGGAAATTTTGTTTAAAGTCAGACAACCGGGGATTCTAACTTCCATGACTGTATCAGCATTTATCATATACTGTGATACTGCTTAAATTTTATGTCATCGGGATGCGTTCTGCCTTTCTCGATGCCATTTCGAATATTTCCCGCAAGTGGACCATTCCCGAGCGATATCATTATACAAAGTTATAAGACCAACACAAAAGGCAAAGAAAATTGACGCCGGCCACCGAATGCTTGAACAGTTTATGAGATCAGATAAACTGGCCCGGCAAAACCTCGAGATGAAGCGGGCAAGACGTGCCCCGGGCCACACAGACAGACACGTAAACGGGTTTACCAGGGGGCTAGTGCCAGACATTATTGATATCAATATTCTCAGTTGATTAGGTAATGTTTTCCATATTGCATGGAATTCCTCACCACCACCACCACCATTCCTTCCTCAACGTGAACATTTCTTCGTCTGGCTCACAAACTGGCGTATCAACAATTTCCTAGTATAATAGGAGAACGTATCAAAGTTTTGGTGAGAATGAGATAGCTTATGTACACACCAACATGTGCCAGAAACGGTTCAGCTCCTGATTTCAAAAGTGGTAAAAAACATCGATACGTCCCTTTCAGGGCCGGATTTAGATGAAGAGAGGCCCTCGGCTATTCTAGCTGTGAGGGTGAGGCCCTGCCAATCCCTATAGTGTATAGTGAGATGGACGACCATTTGTATTGTGGTATCTAAGTCTAGTGACGACCTCTTACCCGAGACATACAGTACCGTGACGAACCATTCCTTCTCCCACTATTATGTCCACAAATTGCGCGCGTATAAGTACGACGAGCATTACTCTTTTTTGTTCAATTATGATTCAATTTAGAAATGAGCAAGAAAATAAAACACGTCTACCCCCATCTCCCTTCCCAAGTCTCTGACGTGCATACATGTATTCGTATTGTATCTAGGGATTGTTTTCGCCCTCGACAGTGTTAATATTGTAGTCTGCCCTGGTGATTTACTCGTATTTCTTCTTTTATTTTTTTTATCGTCAATGATTACCATGAATGGTGTGGCTGACATTAATCTCGTGTACGGTCAACACCCCGTGTTTACAAGAAAGAAAGAAAACAGATAAATACATACACTGTCAAGGATGAACTTGAGAATTTTTTTTTTCTTTTAATTATCTTAGCAGTCAACTGAAGAACATGACTGGCAGACAGTTGAGACAGCCATTTCCTTCCAATTATAATAATATGGCATTGATATTACCAACTGTAGAAACTTTATCACGCAGACTCCGGGATTTAAACAAAAGAATATAACTGACTGGATTGCAATAGCAGACAGAGCAATGTTCCCATCACACCCTCATGTTTACAGTACCAATTCTATTACCCCCAAAACACCAGGACTCATGACTAATATCCGCAGACGGTCTGACTCTTCAAGAATCTCATTTCCTCGTTGACATTGCATTATAGATCCAATCCTACATTTTGTTTTCCTGAGCACCCAAATTAATGATTGGATGAAGACAGACAAAGTCCTATAATCATTCACATAATACACTAGAAGTCCACATAATTATTATTTATACCCCGCAGTCTCTGTTGATGCCAAGATTACATCTGTTCCATTACGTAGATGTGGGTAAATCTCAGAAAGCTCATGCAGTTATCTATTATACCACTGGCATTTCTTGGCAATCAATTTCCTTGAAGAGATCAAAGACATGGCGTGTTCATTTCCTTCTTGTGTAGGCGCGATCCAGTTTTGACCATCTACCGCTGAGAAAGTCATAAATGTTTGAATTTCCCTGACAGACAAAGTTAGCCCACGCTAGGCTGGTGGCACACTGGACCAAGTCTGCTTTGTCTCGGTTTTAGCCTGAGCTGAGATGTGAACTATAAAGTTAAACGGAACTTCACACGTTGTTGGAATCAAACTAAGTCTGTCTCATGAGTTCGGGCGCGTCGAAACTATCTTGACTCAGCTGGCGGAGAGGAAAGTGACACCTCGGCCATTGATTCAAAACAAACACAGAACATTCTTGCCAGAGTGCCCCACTAGTCGTAATGACTATGAAATATAGAAAGAACAACATTACTTTGTTGCACACATTTATATTAGCGAACACCAGGAGGCTGAGCTGTCTGGCCCTGATGTACACCTCTACATGGACTTACGAAGAGCCGCCAATAAGACCAGATGCGACAGGATCAGAAATATAAAGATAAGAGAAATGGTGGAAATAACACCGGTCCATCCGCTACAGAGCAGCAGAAGGTACCCATGGTTTGGACACCACATGTGAATGTTCATCTCCCAGCCGGCCCATCGTTCTTAAAGACAACGTGCGGTTCCCCGGATACGCAGCCAGAGGCAGACCAAGGAAGACCTGGACGAGGGGCGTCAAAGAAGCTCTGACGACCCACGGCATGACGCTAAGACAGGCTTCTCAGATGGCTGCAGACCGAAAGCTCTTTCTTCCTGCGATGGCCTCCATAGTACAAACAGACTGAAAACAACAAACAGCAGCACGAACCCCCACAAAACATCAACACCTACGAGTAATTTAACACCTAACGCGATATAATCAACTCCCAGGAGGTGTTGACAGACGGGCCTAGTGAAATATTCAAAACCTTCGATGTCCAGAGACGAAGTTTGCCAAAGTCATCTTGAAATCAACATTTCAGTAACGTTTTTTTCACTTTACCGTCCTTTACCCATAGCATGGAGCATAATAAATAAAGCTATCTTGTAAAAATCCGAGCCTAGACAGACAGTGTCATTTATAACCCAACACAAAATGACCCGTGAGGGTAGGATTGTAGTTGACTGTGAACGGCCTGTGTGGAAGAATGGACATCTGGACATCAGATATGTCTAGTACAATTCAGGGCGCTTACTGTACTCTGATCTTTATACTAAAGTCACTTTTCTCTGCCGGGTGTAAGTCTTCCTTCTTAAATTGCTCCTGACAGCAGCAATTTGGATGTAGCCTACACTATGTATCGATTTGCAGTCTTCTTGAGATCGTTCAGTGCACAACTTCTGATTTATGTGATTTGCTACCCGACATAAATGGGAGCTCCATAGCTCCCACCAACACTCTGGTGTATAACATACGGTAGAGAAGTTGTAATATTGTGTACTAATCTGTCTCTATCTATCTATCTATCTATCTATCTATCTATCTATCTATCTATCTATCTATCTATCTATCTATCTATCTATCTATCTATCTATCTTTCTATCTGTCTGTCTGTCTGTCTGTCTGTCTGTCTGTCTGTCTGTCTGTCTGTCTATCTATCTGTCTGTCTGTCTGTATGTCTGTTTGTCTGTCTCTCTGTCTGTCTGTCTATATCTCCTATTTCATTCCCCTAAAGCGAACTATTGTACAAAACGCAAGGTTTTTCAGAGTGGCAAAAATGTATTTCTAGAAGCACGGGTGAACTAATAACTACCAAAACGCTATAGTGCAGCCTTGTATTGACCTGTGGCTGCGGTTCAGAACTTACCTATAGCAAAGTTGATGTATAGTCTGACAAATGCCAGCATGGGCAACATCTCTAACCGTCCCTTCCTGCAACCAGAGACTGGAAATTCGAGAAGCTGCCTATAACTGAAACCACGAAATAAGCTGGAAGATACCCCCCACCCCCTTCCCTCCTCTATTTTCCCAGTGCTTTTCAAAACTCCTGAAATCAAGAGGAAGAGGAAGAGGAAGTGAGTATTGGTACACTTTTAAGTCCGTCGTATCCAGGGAGAAAGTTGACGTCTATCGGAGTAATGGATCTTTCAGTTTGGCCAAAGGTCAATGCCGCAGTCTGTGATATTGTGCCTAATCCAATCACGCAATCGAACGTCACAGTCTGTGATCCCTCTTAACACCCCCTCCTCCCTCAGCCCCTCGCCCCACCCCCCCCCCCCATTTTCATGTCTCTTTTACCTAATTTATCCACGGCTCTCTCTCTCTCTCTCTATCTTCCTGAGTATGTCTCTCTGTTTGGTTTTCTCACTCATTCTGCTTCTCCGAGACGCAAAGTCGGCCATGCTCTTTTTTTCAAGCAATCTCTTCGTATTGCTCATCTATTTCTGCTTGTCTGTCCATGTGTCTCTTTCTGTTCATTTTTCTATCTAATAATAATAATAATGGATGGCGTTTCTAATGGATGGCATTTATACAGCGCATATCCATTTAAAATGCTTTATGCGCTTGACAGAAGCAACATGTGAACCGCAGAGCAGAATGGAGCGCCGGCGAAGCGCTCAGCACACTACACTGCTTCTTTCTCTCTGTCTCGCTCGCTCACTCTATCTATCTATCTATCTATCTATCTATCTATCTATCTATCTATCTATCTATCTATCTATCTATCTATCTATCTATCTATCTATCTATCTATCTATCTATCTATTTATCTATCTATATCTATCTATCTATCTATCTTTCTATCTATCTATCTATCTATCTATCTATTTATCTATCTATCTATCTATCTATCTATCTATCTATCTATCTATCTATCTATCTATCTATCTATCTATCTATCTATCTATCTATCTATCTATCTATCTATCTATCTATCTATCTATCTATCTATCTATCTATCTATCTATCTATCTACATTTAAAGACAATCGGTGTTTCCTGGACTTTGATACAATTGAGCCCTCCAGAAAAGCATTTTAAAATATACATTTTCATTGTAATTCATGTCCTTGGGTCTTTTAAGCCAGTACCTCTGCCAGTGCCCCCCCCCCTTCCCCTTTTTAAAAAAATGAATTCCAACTCTCACATTCTAGTAATACACCATTACCTCAGAAAATGACACAAATGTTTATCGTAAGTCGAAAGTCCTTTGAAAAACCATTCACAAATTGGGTTTACAATTCATAGAAATAAATGAAACTTAAAAACCAATTCTCTCATCCCCTCCACACGTCAATTCAATCCAATTTCACCAAAACTGTAAAGTCACTGAGATCGCTTAAGATACCCCCAGTAATCCTCAGACGTTCAAGAACCAATTACCATGATGCCTGTAATGTCCCTTCCGCACTCAAGTTGAACATAAGCCCTTTTTAAAAATCCTCACTCTAACAAATGAAACGGCAATTTTGAGATTGCTGCCATCTGCTTCAGTAAATTTCTCTGCCGGTTCAATCATCAGTAGCTTGCAGGCTGAATTACTGAATCATCATTGCACTACTATCTTCTAGAGCGCCGGTGACACAACGTTATTGAATTATTTCCAAATGACTTATTATCATAAAGGCATTTTTTCTACGGCTGTTGCTCCATGTATGGATTCAGTATGTACGTACCCCAAGCATTTTGCGCTAGGGGCGCGTACTTGTATGTACCTACCTTTAATCCCATCCTTATCCTCAACCATAAATCTTATCCAATCCCTAACCTGCCTCGCCCCCCCCCCTCCCTACCCTCCCAACCAAAATAACAGGAGGAAAACAAATGCGAAGGAAATCTCAAAGAATAATTAATCATTATTAATTAAGGCTGTTGCTAGAAGCATTTCGGGAGGAGCTCTCTAGCTCTGGACTCACAGAAGGCTTTAGATTTAGAATACGTACCCCTAGCGCGAAAAACTTCGGGGACGTACGTACCTGTAACAACATTCTTTTTCTATATACCTTACGTCAGAAATGTTTTTTCAGGAGTAAAGTAAGTGTATGTATATTGCCAAATAAACAAACATACGCCCTCTGGTAGGCTGTATTGTTTCGCTTATGGATTCCATTTCGATTGTTTATATCAACAGTTAAGCTTTGTAGTCGTTCTGTCTTCCTTTTGTAAGGTGTTTCTTGTGCACAATAATTAGGAAAACCGCGACATCTTGACTTTTCTGTAGATCAGGGTGAACTCGATATTTCTTTACTGATTTTCCTTATTGATTTTATCTCTTTGTATTGGTGTTTTGATCTGTCTAGTGGCAGACATTTTGCAGTGCCACAGAAAAACCTTGTCACTAAGTTTTTAGCATGAAATAATAGCGTCAAATTGTCGCATAATAACAGAGGGTATATATATATATATATATATATATATATATATATATATATATATATATATATAGAGAGAGAGAGAGAGAGAGAGAGAGAGAGAGAGAGAGAGAGAAAGAGAGAGTTTACTATTGGTTGATATGCTCTGCGAGACACGGGAGGCCCTGCGAAACCACTGTTAGCATGGAGCGGAAAGTAGGTCGCTGCGGTAAACAATATCCCTTTGTGCATTTCCACGGGGGGGGGGGGGGTAAGAACTTACACACGGTTGTAAATAGTTTCAATCAGCCCAAAAATATGAACAAACCACAGTAAACAGACTGATATGCACACTATCTTTGGCGAAGAAGGTCTCTTTCAATTATTCAAATTCTTGTTTACCGCAGCGACCTAGTTTCGCGATTTGGCGGAAGTGAACCCTCTCTATACATCTATACTCTCTGATAACAATTAGATACTTTATTATCCCTTGGGGAAAATTCACTTTCACGGTGTGCTCTAAGAAAAATCTTGATTATCTATAATATATTCGTAGTATATCTAATACTTTAGGGATAGGAAGCACTGCTAAGCCGAGCAGGCTTCTAATTCAGTGTTCTGTATCTAGATCGAAGTTTAGCAGACAGCCAGGCCTATCAAGGTTTCTTGTATATCGCCCATGGTCCTGATTCATTCATTCAAAATATATTCTTGTATGCGATCTTTTCTTTTAATTTAATTACAAAAGCCATGCTTTGTCAGTTACTCCAGCTTGTACTTTCTCGTAATACCCAGTCACAATTCACCTTGGGCTTTCTCTGCAGTAATTACCCAGCCCTTAATTTCATCCTTGTAGTTCACTCTTAATTCAACTTACACTTTCCCCTCAACACTCAGTAAGATTGTATCCTGGACTTTCTCCTCAGTTACTCAACCTTGGAGATCACCGACAGCATTTCCATCATGGGCCACGTGGTACCTCACATGATCTTCTGTCTCATCATTGTCTGGGCCCTGGTGTTCTCACTCGCTGCTCTCGGACCTCGTCTCATGGGCAAGGTCAGTAGAGGCGTCTCCCTTCCCTGGGGGAAGAATGGGTACATAGACTGATGGTGCCGAGAGTGGGGTCTGTTTTGCGTCTCTTTTGACTCAGTAGCCAATGTCTCTCTTACTCTCAGCTACTGACTCAGCACAGTTTTGGCGCCCCCGAACTTGTGAGACAGAATTGTTTTTGTCTCATCAGTACGTGAAGACCCGTTAAACTCCATATCCATATCTCATTGTAAATTGTAGACAACACTGACTTGACTCAGTGCCCCGACAGCCATAGTAACGGAGGACGAGGGAGTGTGAGAACGTTTCATCAAAACTTGTGATTTTGGCATCTGCTTGAAAAGTCGTCACTCTTAGAGGTGTATCGCATTAAGCTCGGAACAGCACGGTCAGCTGCTGGCAGACCAGAAGTACATACCATAATTTCCTACATTTTCTCAGTAAATCCGGGAAGACCCTATCATACTAAGCCTGGTCAGACACAGTCGACTTCTAACATTATTTCTTTTGTGTAAATTAATATTTGCTGGCAGCAACTCCCTGTGGCGTTCAAGCCTTAGTTTGTCCCCCCCCCCTCCTCCTCCCCTGGCCCCTTTACGTAGAGTTTAAGTTAACTGCAAGGTCGAGACTGACCCCCCCCCCCCCACCAAAATGGAAAGTACACACCTGGCGTATGGCAGAGTCATAATAGGCTCTATGATAGCTATACTGTAACCATTTATTTTGAATTGCCAACGCCGCCAGCATGAGATCGAAGGAGTGTTGATCAATGTCTGATACGGTTATCTACGAAATAGCTTGAAATGAACACATGTAAGGTTAAAGTATCTTCAAAACATTGCAGATAATATCGCCGTGATTGGAGAATTATCTCAGAATAAAACTTCATTTTCTCCTCTTATTATGATTTTAGAAATAAGATAATTATAATTGCTGATGAAAGTGGAGAAAATTGGGACACTCAAAGGTTTGATGGGTAATTTCCTTGTGGATAATCGAATATTGTTATTGCAATTAACGCAATGTATGCAGTCATTGCCAAAATGTCACTGTGACACTTGCAGAGTTGACGGCCCAGTGCCAGTACTGAGCATTATCGTTGTGCACGTCTGACAGCAAAGCCATGTAATCTTGGCACTGGACGGGCGAGTTATTGAAGGTCAGTGTCATTATTAAATCCAGAGGCGATTTCATTTTTGTGCATTTCAAACATTAATTAACTGTGGCCTAATCTTTTCCAGGGTAGTAAACTATGATGACAATCAAGTTTGATTTTTTTTTTTCATTTCAGGTCTCATTTCTGTTTACAGCCATTCCGTCCGTACTATTAGCCATCATGTTTATTGCTGCATGTACATTATCGGGCTCTGTGCTCGGCATCCAGACATTCCTCAATCCTCGTTGGCATCATCTATCATCATTCAAGGTCAGTGAAAATCTAGTAGATACATCCCTTCACTCTTTCTCTCTTCTTCCTCTGTCGCTCCTTCCTATCTTTCTTTCTCTCGCTTTATTTTCCTTTTTTTTTTCGCTCTTTTTTCTTTCTCGCCCCCTCCCTCCCTCCCTCTCTCGCTCTCACTGTCTCTGTCTCGCTCTTTCTCTCACTATTTGTGTGTCTCTCGCTTTTTTCTCTCCTTTCTCTCTACGTCTCCCTCAGTGTCTCACTCTATCTCTCTCTCTCTCTCTCTCTCTCTTTATCTTATCTCCCTTACTCCTCCTCTCCCTTTCTCTCTCTCTCTCTCTCATTCCTTCCCTCTCTCTCTTAAGGCGGCAGGGCTTTTGTCGTTTTCCTTCTTCAAATCCAAATTCCCTTCTTCTGCCTGTGTCCAGTCCACACCATTACAAACTCACCAACTGGTGACTAATTAACAAAGCGATCCCTTACTCTCATGCTCTGATGTTCTTTTGGACTACGTGGTCAATTTCACCCCCCCCCCCCGGCCTCATCTGTGTCCTGGAGCCAGCGTGGCACGTGACTCAATTACTACGCCATTAATTGATCATACGTCATTAGATGTGAGTAGGCTTCAGCTTCCTGGACCGGCCCCTAACGGGTTAAATCAATTGGAAATTATAGCAAGGTCTGAATACTCTTGTCTTCTTCCCCTGAACGATTGACCCTTACAGAGCGGATGTAAGGTTGGTGCTTGGCCTATGAAATCGATGTCCTCATACGAGAGAGTTCTTCCCTTTTCATGTTCCACTCAATAGGCTAAGAACATCTTATCTTTTCCAACTCATGGGCCATTGCTTGTACTTGTCAGGAGACGCGCTACAGTGCTGTTCATCTACTTAATTACTTAGTTATAGTTTGAGCTTGAGTTTGAGTTGAGAGAGTGCACGGCCACACGATAACGTCCATCATTATTTTGCTAGGAAGAAGCAAGAGGATAGACAGAATAATATAGTAGAGTGGCAGGACAGGAGGAGAGTCTGCCAACAGAGTCCACCAACCACTCGTATCATATGACTGAAGGTATCCAGTAAATCTATGGTATCCACTGGTCAGCAAACAGTGTCCACTTTAATAGTAGCACCCCTCATCTCATTCACTTCCGGCTGACCAAACGTAGAACTGCACGCTTCTCACTGACTCCTAAGCCGAGGCAAAATTTTTAGTCGACTTCAGCAAATTGAAGAGCTTTTCTCTAAAATTAGGTAGGTCAAATTTTGCATAAGTTACGACCTCTTTCAGATAGTCATTCAAAATTATTGTAAGACGCGGTTTAAGTGTTCAGTTACAACTTGAAAGTGTGCAGTATAAACTTCGGATAAAGAAGGGACATAGCACAGACTAATAAAATACCCAGACTGGATGATCCCATTGTGTGACGTCACAAAACAGCGAAAGGTCATGAACCATCCGCCACATTAGGTTTACGCTAACGACCGACGCTTCAGCATAGCTACAATTTTGAATGACACCATTTTGACGAGCCTACTGAACGCGGAAGTTTGGTTCCGCACCAAGAAATTAATACATGTACAACCAATCTTGACAAATAAAAAGAAATTTCTACTGCAGATAGAACTAGAATCGGAATTTCCCGAGCGGCGGCCATGTTAGATATACGATCGCCGCTCGGGAAATTCTGTAAAAAACGACACAGCTCTAAGCTCGCGTGTCTAGTCTGGTTAATTTATTAGTATGTGGGACATAGCAAGTTTTAACTGAACACTTACACCGCGCCTTACACTAATTTTGGATGACTATCTGAAAGGGGCCGTAACTCATGCAATATTTGACTTACCTAGTTTTGGAGAAAGGCTCTTCAATTATGAACACTTGCAGACATCATTCTTTTTGTGCTCTGTATCAGAAGACAGTATTAGCCTATAAAAAGTGCAAGACACGTCGCAATGAAATTTAAAAAAAAAAAGCATGCCAAGCTTTCTTGGTCTGCCTCACAGACTAATAAAATACCCAGACTAGATGAGCCCATTGTGTGACGTCACAAAACAGCGAAAGGTCGTGAACCATGCGCCACATTAGGTTTACGGTTGCGACCGACGCTTCAGCATAGCTACAATGCAGCGGTCGTTAAAAGTCCAGACGATCATCATTTATAACAATTTTTTTTAAAAAGGCAGCTGTAGACAATAACATGAAAGGATAGGCAAGTCAATGCATTATTAATACATGTACAACCAATCTTGACAAATAAAAAGAAATTTCTACTGCAGATAGAACTAGAATCGGAATTTCCCGAGCGGCGGCCACATTGGTTATACGGCCGCATCTCATTAACTTCCGTAAAAAACGACACAGCCCGAAGCTTGTGTTTCCAGTCTGGTTGATTTATTAGTCTGTGGTCTGCCTGTTGTTTATGTTCCATCAGTCAAAAATAAAATTGTCTATGAAATAATAATCCTACTTTTGTGATGAAGATTTGCTCTGTACAACTTTTTCAGTGGAAGTGACAATCATACTTCCAGGAAATAAGCCTTCACCCTACACTCACAAACAAATCGATTGTAGAAATAGATCCAGCTTTCTTCTTCGACTCCTTGAGGTGGAACCAGAACATGCCACTCTTTAATTAATTTGCCAGCGCTCAATTTCCTGTGTAGGAACATGAAGGGTTGAAATTCTAATCTCACTGGGTGTTAAATAGCCCACCGGCTGAACTCTACGTGAACTCGGAAGAGTGTTGACCTAAATAACAAATGTCCTAGGTCAGCTGGATCTCATGACTGTGTTGACCTCCAAAGAACTTCCTCATAGATGTCCTGACATTGCTTCGACATCGATCTTTTTATTGTCATAAAACCATTATCGAAATACCATTCCTCTCCGACAGCAGGGCAAAAGCTAAGACTCAAATGACCAGTGGCGTAACCATGGGTTGGGGAGATGTGGAACTTGTCCTGGGTCCAAACTTTGGGAGGAGGGAGGGGGGCGGGTGGGGAACTAGGAGAGCCATTTCCGTGTGAAGTGGGCACATGATTTTATTGGTCATAAAAATATATTAGCAATAATTAAGTCACTGCACAACAAAAGTGTAAATATTGGTTGGGTTTTTTTTTCTGATTTTGTTACCTGTTTTTATAAAAATAAAATAGGTTTAAATAATTCAGCGTAAATTAAAACGACAATAACAAGAACACACCAACAATATGACTGTTTTCAAGGCTGTCACTTTGTTTTAAACATTGCCATGAATGCCTAGATACGCCCCTGCAAAATTTAATCACCATTGTTTATAGTGACCTGAAGGAAAACGTCAGTACGAGGTGAAAGATCGACCTGATAATTACGATGTGGTATTCGATATTCTTAATGGCAGCCATCATTTTGACATACAAACTCACGTGTTCAGTGAATTCCATGTCTTGACGCCCGGTGTTTGTAGGCTAAACAATGGAGCGGAAGAAAATTAGTCCGAAGTTGAAGGCGGTAATGACCTGCTCACAAACACCTACGTCATCGGGGGGGGGGGGCATTCATCAAGTATGCACGCTCAATCTTAGCTCATTCAGACTCTCTCCATCGACTCCTCTTCTCTCTTCCCCCCTCCCCATTGTATGCCTTTCATATGGTTGGCTACAGACCCCTCTCCTCGCTTAAACGACTGAACCGTCTTGAGAATGATAAGGAGTTGATGTTCTACGACCCTAAGACGTATTTTCCATTGACTATTTCCCTCTTTCAGTAAAAACACGATTTTATTTTTTTATAATAATCCAACAGTTTCATTTGCCCAACGAAGGTAAATAAAGACAAACCTTTTAATTGGTTACCATAACTGAAAGGAATTGTATATTTAGGCCGAATGTGGCCTATATATACAAGCCGGTGCTGTGCTATTTGGGCCGAAGGTATTTTAGGCAAGGGAGAGTCAATTGCCACCTCGGAATACGGTGACCATTGTCGATTCAAGACAACGGTGTGCATTGGACTGGTCAGATGGACCTGGGGTCGATGAGGTCACTTTGGTTTCTCGGGAGCTTCAGCCTAATGCTGTTGGCCCCCTGAACCTGGGGTCGTGAGGGTCTAGTCAGTTTGTATCAATGGGCGGTAGTCAGATTGACTAACCAGGCGAAAAGGGGCTGGGGTAGCCATTGGCGATCGACGTACCGTCAATGGCCACCGCAAAATGTGGTGATAATTGACGCTACCTTAGGCAATATTGTATGGACACAAATTCTGTGTTTTCAAAAAGAAAAAAAAACACACACACACCAGAACAGTGCAAACTGCAAACTCGCACTATCGGCCCAAATAACCCGGAACCAGGCTTTTGTGCTATTTAATAATAATGTAATGTATAGCATTTATATAGCGCATATCCATTTAAAATGCTCTATGCGCTTTACAGAAACAACATGTCAACCACAGAGCAGAATGGAGCTGCCGGCGAAGCGCTCAACACACTGCACTGCTTCTTTCTCTCTCCCTGTCTCGCTCACTCTCTCTCTCTCTATCTCAGAGCAAATTGTAACGCAGCCTGTTAGGCGCAGTTCACAACAACAACAGTTCACAACTCACAGCAGTTCACAACTCACATCAGTTCACACAACACACAACTCAAATAATATTTGAATATTTGTTAATAACAATATATATTAATATGAATAATAAATTCTGGCGGGGGGGGGGGGGTGGGGGGGATGATATGGATAACTTTTAATCTATTAATTTCAATTTTCAATTTTGCCCGGGCAGCGGCCTTTCGGCCTGCTCTTTACGATTTCCAACTGCCAAGGTATCTTTAACGTGCGCAACGTGCACACGGGCCCTCCGAATTTTTTCGTCCTTATCCGAGAAGACTAGGTACTCGATCCTACCCCCCAATAGGACCAGGGACTATTCGGCCCAACTCTACCTAGCCTAACTGAAAAGCGCACATACGCCCTTCTGAAACCCTCGCTCCCCCCGTTTACGCTGTTCATACGCGGGAGGGTGGGGGGCGGGGGTGTGGGGGGGGGGGGGGGACAACCAAGGCCAGATTAAGACCTACAGAGGCTCCAGCACTTAAGAGATTTGGTGCCCCCATATGATGTATTGATGCATGACATTTTTTGTTATGAAAAAAAAATATGAAAAAAGCGAGTGTTATAATAAAAAAAATTATATCAGCAAATACTTTAATTATTCATTTATTATGGGGAGGGACCCCTTTTTGTGGACCCTGGTAGAGCTGCACCATTTGAAGTTTTGCACCATAATTATGGTCCATGGTAAATCCTGGGATGAAAGATTTCTTCGCTGCCTCCTTTCCCTTGATGCCGTAAGCATGTGCTACTTTTGCTTAATGATTAATCCAGACCTGGGGCCAACCCCCAGCCCTTTCCCTACCTCCTTGCATCTTACTTTATGGATTCCCCCCCCCCCCTTTTTTTTCGCGGGGGGGGGGGAGTATTAATAAATCCTGCTTGGACTGTGCTAGATTACGGAAAACAGGTATTTCTGATTTCGATGGTACTTTTTGTTTATGGCATCCAATGTCATGACTTGATCATGAAACAATCAAGAGGAACTTGTTATCAATTTTATCGCGAGATTTGCTTTTTAAAAACTGCCGTACCCGTTAGGCGATCGACGTTTTTTCTTGCATAATGGGATCTGTTGAAGGGGGGGGGGGGGAGGTGGAGGTGCTAGTTTTCATCCAGTCTTCATTGTGAAAGGAATTTTAGGCTTGTTCAAACATGGGCGTACAATCATGTTGTTTTAAGTTCACACTCGTTGATACAGTGGACAACAGGTTGCCTGAACATATTTCAATTTAATTACGAGGACAAAATTTGAAAGTGTGAGAGGAAATCAAAAGAGGGAAAGAGAGGCAGAGAGCAAGGGAGAGAGACTGACTGGAGAGAGAATGATTGTTCATTCTGCAAGGTGGGGCCGGGGGGGGGGGGCTGGGCAGGACAATAAGCTTGAATGGGGCCTAATCCCCGTGGTGGAGGCAAAGTTGGAAGGGGAGGGGGGGGGGTTCTTTGAAAGATATTGATATTATACAGATAGTCAAAATTCTGGGGGCATTAGGCCTTCAGCACAAATAATGAAGTGATATGAATTACGATTTTAATACAAATAAAATATAAATAAATAAACCTACCTGGCATTTCTACTTCATGAGCCGTTTCAGATGGAGACCTACACTTCTCCTCTGACCTGGGTCTGTTACCGGCTTTGCACGGGTCTGGGTACACACAGTGAGCTCAGATATTTTGGTTTCCCTGATTCCTGTTGCATTCCTGTCATGCCTATGCTGATGTATATTTTCAGCCGTGGCTCGATGGCCTTGACCTGGTGCTGTCCAGCCTGACCTCTGGCACGGGCGTCCTCATTACATTATCAGGTCACTGTAACTTTCATGGAAACACTTTCAGGTAACTTTCCTCAGAATTCCCTTGATCATGATTTATTGACGGTTTTCCTGACGCGCTCGCCCACTGGTGGTCACGTGACTTTTTAAATAAACAAATTTCCGTTTTTTTTCTGCTTCGTTTTCTTTGCTCTTTCATCTGATTTTTGTCTTTCATTTCTTAGTTTTTGACCGAATGACAAATTGACAGTGCTGGATAATGAAATTGGTGACAAAAATAATCATTACGAAATCATGACACTTCAGACTGACACGAGGGATGTTACACCGAGGACATCAAGCCCTTGTGAATCCGTTTGATTGTTCGATAGGATATCGGTGCTTTCAGAACCACTCCATGTCACACTTACCACAGCATATTAATTCTAATATTTGTGAGTGAGCATGGGAAAACCTGGCATAAGTCGGCAACATGACCTTTTGAGTTCTGTACATATAATAAAAGACAAGACATTTCTGATAAATTGAAGTCAGTGACCCCCCTAAAACAAGATTTTGAGAAAACGGCATTGAATGCTATTAGTGGCAATAGCATTCTTCTCACCTAAAGCGCCTAGTGGCTCGGTAACCGAATTCGGCGGTCTTTGTGTGGCTACCCTTATGCCGGGTTTTCCCATGCACACTCACATTTTACCCTTCAGAAATACAAGGCTGTCTTTTTATTTTTTGACTAGATGAAGTTGCCGGCCTTATCCGGGAAAAACCTGTGGACCCGCCTTTCTATCTCTCTCTCTTTCTTTGGTCTAGAAAGTTTTCCATATTTTACAGTATTACTACAGACACTAATGCGCACCATAGCACTACGCATTCATTTCTTGTAGGGAAATTGCCCACACCAAACTGAACGCGTAGTAATACATCGTTCCCGGTGTGGTGGGTTTACTGCAGGGAGCTCAGACAACGATCACTGTATTTTACAGGTTTTCAACTTTTATTTAAAAGTACGTAAAACTTAAATCAACATAATTGGTCGATACAAAAGCGATTGGACTGGATTAGTTGACGTTTAAGAAAATAGATCTTATAATTTTTGAAAGCGCCATTTAGGCTGTAGCGTCGAGCAAAAAAAGGGCCAAAATTGCACCACAATGAATTACTCCCGCCACAATTTTTTTTTTTTATAATAAGATAAGTTATTCTATGCCCATAATATCATAATACGTTTTTCCTTTCAGAAACGCCATCTCCCTGACGTTGTTATCACTCATGATGACCATCGTATCTGGCTGTTTGATGTTTTCACTGCTAGGAGTAGAGCAGACTTTGTCGGGTATTCATGTGGACAACATGACACGTATCAGTAAGTCTTTATTTGACAGTTTGCATACGTAAAGCTGCCAGCGATTTATTAAATTTCTTAGCGTCACGAAAATCCAGATATCTATTGGACGTTATTGTATACTATACCATAACTCATTGAGAAATTATTCATTAGTGGTTGAAGCCTAAGGGGGTTATCATACCAAGCTTGGAGCGGCATAGTCAGCTGCTGGCAGACAAGAAGTGCACACGATAGTTTCTATATTATGTTCTCAGTAAATCCGGAAAGACCCTATCATAGTAAGACCTGTCAAACAGTCAGTTTCTGCAACTATTTCTTGGGTGTACATTTTGCTGGAGACAACTGGCTGTGACGTTGCAGGCTAAGTATGAAACCCTCCTTAATGAAATAAAATAAAATATATTAAATAAGTGGTTCTAAACCAGAGACTAACTGCGCTTCCGAGAGTATTCATTCTGACGCATATTACTTTCTCTTCTGAGACCAATCACTTCATGAGCGCATGGTTATATCAAATATTTAATGTACAATCATAGTGAATAAACATGTTTTATGCATTTTGGTGCATTTTTATCTTTAACGTGGCATTGTGTGAAACAACGCAGTGTACGTGCGTGACTGTTTTTGTGGAGAATCGGGTGATTAGATTTGAAGGTAAATTTTGTTTCCCCTCCTTTTCAGCCGATATGGAACTTGGCTTCGTCCTATTCCCGACAGTAACATCCAACCTTCCCACCCCAAATTTCTGGAGTGGAATCTTCTGCATTACCATTGTGTTATTCAGTATTCTGCAAGCTGCAACCATGGTCCATCACTTCCAGCAAGGGGTGGTAGACATGGTTCACTTGGAGGAGATACGACTTCACTGGAAGATGGCAATCCTGGGATCTGTGGTGGTCATCATGATGGCTTTTAACATCTTCACAACTGCACAGGTCAGTCTGGTTGGACTTAGAATAAGAAAACCGACACTGATGTTGCAGTAAAGTGGTAAAGTATTTAAACAAAACGCCAGAATTTGATTGGGGGTTGGGGGGGGGGGGGGCAGAAAAAAATGAAAAAACATCCCGTTCGAGAGTAGCAGCAGTATCGGATATTTTCAGAAGGCACTCTTCCTTCAGCTCAAAGTGCGTTGTACTACATGTTTCCGTCTGATTGTATGGTAATCTATGTGTTTATTTATAGTTACTATTATTACTACTGCCACTACTACTACTACTCTTACAATACTGACTGAGTAAAAGGGCAGTGAAAGAGGATATCTAATACATAATTATATCACGACACATTAATTTGACAAGATTTGCAGGGTTATTAACTATAATTTTTAGTACAATCACCATTGCAGGTATCCGTAGGCCTATTTATTGAAAATATATGAGGACGTGAAATTCAAACAATCGCAGTTTTTGTCAATTTATATAAATGCCAATACAAATGAGACAATGTTTTACCGTTCAGCACAAACTGCTGCACTTAAAATCATACATTTTATGTCTTATTTTCTGTTTGTATTTCTTCTGTTACTACAGAACGGCCTCTACGTGCTCTGCCTCTTGCAACTCTCTGTCCCACGTTTGACAGCGCCTCTGATTTGTGCCGCCCAGTGTGTGACCGTGGGGTGGGGCTACGGAGCGCGACGATTCGCCGGTCGCGTGACAGAAATGACAGGCAGAAATAAGAGTTTTGTCTGGAAGTGGCTGTGGAGATGGGGCTGTCCTGTCTTACTTTCGGTAAGATTCACGTAAAATCCTGTTTTATATTGCAAACCACATGCTATGTTACTCTCTAAAGACCACTACAATTATGGGTCATGCAAAGAGCTTCGCTAAGCCTAGTAGGCTGCCAACCTCGCTAATTAGGGCTTCAGGGTTGGCAGTGTACGGGACTTTACAACGGTCTTGATATGGGGCCTTCAGACATTCATATCATCGCTATCGTCAATACAAAACGATTTCACAGTGTCGGCCAATAACTATTATTTCCCCATAATATCCGCTCTGATCAAATTTTAAAAAAAAAAAGTAGTGCATGCGGTATTACCAGCGGCAAGATCACTAGCGTATGATTGTGTAACAGTTCAAGACCAGCTAGTGTCGATAGGCTCAAATAAAATCAAAGCTGTCTCCAAGATAGTCCGTGCTGCTCATATACTTTTGTTTCTCTTTTTAAAGTCTGGGATATGTTAATGAAAAAAACAACAACACTACTGGTCCATAGCTGGGATGTTTAAGTTCGTGCAAACATTAATTCTAACTTTCCGCTATGTCCAACTTTACACTTTGATTCCCCCAGCTGTACTCCGTGGCCTCTCTGCTGACCACCAATTTACTGCAGGATCTACCACAACGAGACATGGAGAAGAAATGGTTGCACGGGATTGGCTGGGCTATAAATCCCGTCATCTTGTTTCCTGGGATTGCCATGGCAGCAGTCTCGTTTTTCCGAGTCCGGGGAAATTTCAAACAGGTAAGTTGTTTAAAGGGAAGTAATCTGTACTAAAACATCGAACAGCAGAAAATGTTTGTGGTTGCCTCTCTTTGATTTTTTTTTTTCATTTTCAGATTTCTTTTGGGGGAAAACGAAACGTGTGACAAAAGTACAGTTTTCTCTGATAGTTTTAAATGGGGCTTTTTGTCTGATTGGCCTGAAGCAGACGGTTGAAAATATGGGCATAATAGACTTTGCCGATTTAATGAGAATTTATTTTAAATAACCTGTTAACCCATTAGTCACAGTATAGATTTTTTCACTACTAGCTGAGTTACCCGGCCCTGCCCGGGAGAAACATCTTTATCTAGAAAACAACACGCACAATCAGCACACAGATTATGTAGATCTAGGTAGAAAACACCTCACAACTGGCACAGTAACACCCGCATGGCCCGTGCATAGGGCAGACGGCACAGAAACTCATGCCTTCAAACTTTGAAACGCAACCGGAAGTTTAAAGTCGAAACAAAACAAAGGCAGGAGGGAGGCCATCATTGTTGAGGAGAAAGCATTATTCGATATTTTTAGGCCTATTTTCATTTATTACAAAATTACGATACTTCGCTTTCATGTCAAAGGAATAGACATAGTAGCAAAAAATAACTATCTTTCACATGTAATTTTTTCAGGTCTGGGCATTTCTTACTCGCAGCAGTGAATTTTTTTTCCTTGCTGTTTTTTTTTATATAGATTGTTGTTGTTCTTTTTCCACAAGGTGCTTACAACTGGAGCAGGCACGTCGTCGCCACAGTGCAGCGCCGGTCGGCGGGTTTTTTTTTGGGGGGGGGGGGGGAGGGAGAGAGAGAGTGAGAGAAAGAGAGTAGGAGAAAGAAAGAGAGAGTGAGAGAGATGCAAATCGAGAGAACAAGACTTTCTGTAAAGCGCCTAGAGCAAACTCGTTTGGATTAGGCCCTATATAAATGATCTTCATTATTATTATTATAGAGAGGGAGAGAGAAAGAGAGAGAGAGAGAGAGAGAGAATCGCGACCTTCGTTCTTGTTTGTTCCAATTTCACTTTCTGCACAACTGAGAAATTCGACATTAAACGTTTGTGGCTTTAATTATTATGATTTAAAGAGTTAAAACAATATCGGAACTGTGAAACAGCTTGATTAGTGCCATATAATAACACATTTTAAACAAGTGTCAAAAAAAGTGTGCATTCGTTATACATCCTCTACACACTGAAATATCTCCACTTTTTTGCAGTTGTTTTTTTTTTTCCAGAAAATGGAGATATCACATAGAAGAACTAAAAACCCTAAATCACAACGTCATGCAGGCATGTTGGAAGTTTGGGATTTTTCTCATATTTTCGTGTCCCTGATCCTATTGGGGGGTAGGATCGAGTACTTAGTCTTCTCGGATAAGGACGAAAAAATTCGGATTGCCCGTGTGCACGTTGCGCACGTTAAAGATACCTTGGGAGTTGGAAATCGTAAAGAGCAGGCCGAACAGGCCGCTGCCGGGGCAAAATTAAATAAAATTCATCTCTACCTTTCCCTCCCCCCCCCCTAAAAAAAAAAGAAAAACGCCGACCGGCGCTGCACTGTGGCGACGACGTGCCTGCTCCAGTTGTAACAGGGCAGCATGGCACCAAGCCAAATTTCCCAACTGGGATTAAAGAGTTTTACAAATACAATTACAAATACAAATAAATCCAAAGGATTTTAGCGCAGATTTCTTATCCTTATTTTACGGCCTTCCAATCAGTTACGTAACTTGGAGTATCCCATGCAAATTCATGTCTGACTTGGTTTTTTTTTTCTATCTCAGAGATTGAAACAACTCCGTTCTACTCCTTCCACCTGGGGTCCAGGTCACCCCGAGCACGAGCCACAAGCTGACCTGCCAGATTACGTCATATGTCACCCTGACCCCTTCAGACCAGCCAATGCCCTGGCAATGTTGACCGCCAACCTGTACTTACCGAACATTGTCAATTTTGTCAACATGCAGGTGAGCACTCCGGTGTAGAGAATAATTAAAGGAATAAACATAAATGTAAATGCATAAATAAATAAATAAATATATAAATAAATAACAGTTAATGGGATACTATAGAACGATGCCTCTTCCGTGCGTCAATATGGTGACGTGCTTTCAAAGTGAACTGACTTAAAACGTCTCGTTTGACATGTTCGATGTCAAAGTTCACAAAAGAGTCGCTCTGTCAAGTCAATTCACGTTTGTCTTTTTTACATCCAACACAAAATCGTCCATTTTTGCTATCGAAAATAGGATAAAGAATGCATAACGCACTGAAGCTGGTAGAAGCATGCAATTTAACTTTGTTGAAAAAAAGAATGACAAGCTTCAGCTTTAGAGCAGTATCAGATTTTGGTACATGGCATTGGAACAGCAATGCTCTTTTGAAAATTCAGTCAATATTTCAAGCTACCCTAGATACGGAAGAAAAAATACAGGATAGAGAGAGAGAGAAAGAGAGAGGGATAGAGAAAGAGAGAGAGAGAGAGATAGAGAAAGTGAGAGAGAGAGTGAAAGAAAGAAAGAGAGAGTGAGTGAGAGAGATGCAAATCGAGAGAACAAGACTTTCTGTAAAGCGCCTAGAGCAAACTCGTTTGGATTAGGCGCTATATAAATGATCTTCATTATTATTATTATTATTATTATTATAGAGAGGGAGAGAGAAAGAGAGAGAGAGAGAGAGAGAGAGAGAGAGAGAGAGAGAGAGAGAGAGAGAGAAAGAGAGAGAGAGCAGACTTATTCTGGGCAACGTGAAGTATCTCTTCTAAGCTTACTGTGATCTATATTATATACATGATATATATATTTTGTTTGTTTGTGATTTTAAAGTGTCACTGACCTGCGTACTTCAGCAGCCTAAAATGCTGAATTCCGCACTATGAACGTGTTTGCAAAACTGGCTAATCCCCACATGGCAAGGTTATCTTTTCTCACCGGAATGTGGCAAAACAAAGATAACGATTCAGCTTTTTATTTCCTCTAGCTCACTCCACTCCCCTATATTCTCCACAACTTAACTGCACTTAATATTGCCCCATCACCACACATGACCTCAATTTCCTTCTTAATTATCTCCAACTGAGGTATTCCCCGACAAGATACTTTTACAACAATAATAAAGCTGAAGACACCGTTGTTTTGCTTGTTATATTTAGTGCACGTCACCCAGTTAATTAATTGCTGCCCGACTCAGAGGGGCCACGGGTGATTTATGCAAGCTGTCTCCGATTCACGCAGTGTTATGCGAGAGTTTTGAGACCTATTCATTAAGAATTTGGCAAGACAGTCCTTACATTTCTAACAGGACTCCCTTGCCACTAATTTTGTCTCCAAATGTTTTGTTTCCTCTGGGATTATTATAAACTGTAATTAATATTTGAAGGATTTTGAGTGTACGCTGTTTAAAGCTGAACATTCTGTAAAAGCTGGACACATTCATAATATCGTGTACTAAGGGAGCAGTTTGAGTTTAATGCAAGGTAAGTTTCACTTGCACGACAATAACAGTAATGACCATACTGAGCGAGAAAATTGTTCCTGAAATAATGATGTGCTCATTTGTTCTGTGGTACGTTATACAATTACCGATCTTTAAGGACTACTCTGGAAAAGCAAATGAATTTTTTTTTAAGACCTGTTAATATTCCTCGTCACCTTTTTTGCGAAAAGTTCTAGGCGCTTATGTTTAATGTACCTGCTAAAACAATTGCTCCTTACAAATTTCTCATTGTTAAGTTAAATAGTGTACAATCAAAGCCGTTGGTCAGCAGACTAGAAAGTCGATAAAGACGAGCCTTTGAATAATAATGAAAAAAACAGACCTCGAAACTTTTTTTTTTTTGCTGCATCACAACGTGACATAGAAAGTGATGATAATCTGGTATTTTAAGGACTCTTAAAGGACCTTTGGGCAAAGTTTGAATGAATATTAAGGACTTTTTAAGGCCTCAAATCAACTTTTTATGTAGTAAATTACGAACTTAAAGGACTTTTAATGATCTGTTTTTTAAGTCTTCTGACTGAGCACCAGTTAGCTAGCAGAGCACGTCTCAGTTTCAACATACAGGGGAGTTGCGTTGCCTGGTACATCAGGTAGACAGGAATTATGCCCGCTGGTTCTTTGCACATCTCTCCTCCTCATCCGAGTTTCTAGTTGTGTTAACAATTGTGTTAAAAGTTCAGAAACAAAAATAATTTATCACTGTCATTGAAAAAAAGAAAGTTTAAGGCACCTCTTTTTTCATTTTTTATGGAGCCCCATAATCCTCCGGACGTACCCCCCCCCCCACCATGCCCCAAGCACGTGTTTATTTTGCTTAATTGTTGATCGAGGCCTGTATTCTGCATAGTTCAACGGATAACTAGAGTCTAGTCTAAACCTCAGAAGTGCATGGCTGTAAGCTTAGTTGTTGCACCAAGACTGTCTCGCTGGCCCTTGCCTTCCCTCGACCCATCGATTTAGGCCAGTGTTTCTCAACCTGGTTTTTTTTTATTTGTTTTTTTTTTTTTTTGTGTATGTGTCAAACGCCCCTCTTCAATTTTCGAAAACAGCATATGCCCCCACCAGAATCGGACAAATAAATATTCGAAAAGATTTGAATATTCAGTTGTTTTATAGTCAAAAGAAGCTGTAATTAAAACTCCGTTTCAAGATTTATTCACTTGTTTGTCTTCAGTAGGAGCCTTGACCTTGACACTGGCTGCAGATTTATTTGATTCGAGGGACAAATTTGGTCAGTTTTAGCCGTAAATCACCACGAAGTAAACAAGGAAACCACCAACACGACGTAAACAAGCAACAGTTATATGTACAGCCAAGTTATAATACATTCTGAAATTAAGATTTCTATGAAAAACCACTGGGCCCCTATTCTAAAACACCCCGCCCCACCAAAGTATTGTACGCCGCGTCGATGGGGCGTGCGGGCCCACTTTGAGAACCACTGATTTAGACAATAAGTCATCGATTTACCTGTCAAACACTGTGTTAGCACTCATTGGCTACGTTCAACGTGCACTTTGAACTAACGGCAATTGCGGTCATGCTGGCCCCAGTACATCCTTTAATTCCCTCTCTCATTCCATCGTCTTTTCCACGTTGCTCTCTCGTTTTTCCAGTGTGTATTTTTTTACTGCCATTATAATTCTTCTTCTTTTTCTTCTTCTTCTTCACACTGTGATTATATTTGCTGCAATTGTTGTTGTTATTTTTAATACTACTGTTGTTTGCTGTATTATCCCTGACATTTCATTGACTTTCTTGATCTACCATCTCCCACCCGCTGTTTGGATCGTCTTCCTATATCTGGCACCTTTTAATTTTATCGTTTCTTCCTGAATCTTTCTGCCCTACTCCCCTTTCTTTCTTTCCCTCTCCTGCTTCTGTTTCCACCAATATCCCCAGTTTACTACTGTATCTCCCTGGTAGTCTCATCGCTCACTCATTCCATGAATAAATTACTGTCACAACATTACAAAACAAGGTGTCTTTAACCTCGCGTCCCCGTCACATCAGGTAGTCGTGTCACCTTTAGTTTTCCTGGCCAGCCGTCGTTTATAGACCAGTCGCACAGTCCATTTACTCCGCGCTGACTGTACACAGGTCGTGGCGTCGAATGGTCAGAAATTCAGTGAGCTGAAATGAAATAATTTCGAAAAAATCAATAAGCGGAGAAGTCAATTCTGTATGAGAGATAATATAACAGTTACCGCACATGTGAAAGCCTCTTGATTTCGGGAAAAGCTGTACTGGGGTTCAGGCATGGCGGACCTGTTTGGGGGGGGGGGGGCATTTGGTTGCACAGGTTAAGAACCACTTGACTGGAGGATTATATGTTATCTACTCCATGCTGGATACTTAAATAAGACATTAATTTCAGTGATGAAATACTACATGCCTGCTACAGAGGACATCAGCTCACGTCTAGGCATTGTGAACAGACCCGCCTTTCAGAAAGGACACTTTCCCACAAGTAAACAGATGAAAGATATTGATAAAGAACACACTCTGTCTTTTTACATTCAGTGTGCCAGGCATTGGCAAGTAAAGATGGCCTGGCATGTAGTTCTCACTGACAAACGTATGGACTTGTCGGCTCAGTCATTGACCAATGTTTAATCTTCAGATTTACAACGCGTTTACGAATGACGCCGTCGCATAAGCTACTTCCCAATAAAAATTATTATTAGAAACAGCGAAGACTTCGTGCCAATGTTAATAACATCTTCCATTAACTGCAGTTAGCATGCAAGATAGTGCAAGATCTGTTTGTTTTCAAAAGGGTTGTGATCAAACACTCATCAAGTTTTGAGTGAGTCCATTTCAAGTGTTTTTTCAGTACCGAGCGATGCACACCGCGTAAACTGTGTGATTGGTGTGTATGGACACAGCAAGCCTCAGCTTGGCTTGGCAGTCTTTCAAAATCACAGCTTGAGACAATGGTTTTGACTCTTCCAACACCTCAAGTTTCGTGAAAATGCTCATAATTATCCACTTGACAGAACTCGGCCCCTGAGAACGAGATGCCCCCTGGGTTCTTGAGTGACGTGGCCACCTTGACCAGCTCAGAGGATGAGGCGTCAATTGACGCGCCGTCGTCCAAAGACAGTTTCCTGGGCCGTTTCCACGCAACCGTTGCTTGTTTAAGTCACGTGATTGGCCTTGGCAATATCGTGCGGTTTCCTTACCTGGCCTACAGACATGGTGGTGGTGAGTCTGTTTGTTCATAATGTAAAAGTGTGCTGTAATTAATGACAGTGTGCGACACCATATTCGGATACCTACCTAGCTATTAGTGTGACGTCAGTGACGTCCCAGCCATAAACCCTACGGAAGGCCGACGTGTAGGACCGACGTCGTTTGATATAGGGAATTCATCCCTCCGATAATCCTACCAACCTTACCAAAATCTTATATAAGTCTACGTCGGATTGACATAGGATGCTTGCAGAGGATTATGCCAGATGGTGCAGTTTGGACGGATAATGGACATAAAGAGTAGCACAATGTTTTAAAATACATGTATTCGATAAATCAATAACATTACTGATCTTGATATTTCATCATTTCCTTCTGAAAGTAAAAAATTAAGGTTTATGGTACACTGATTTTATTTTTAGGCAGTCGTGAGTGGTGATCAAAAACAATAATAAATTAGGCTTATTTTATTTGTATATTGTGGCTATTTGGTTCTTCAGCCATTCGGTGTTTCTATTAAACAAGGAATTGTTTCTGACGTTGCTCTAATGATGTCATTCTGAAAAGTTGAAGATTTACAATACAGGCCCATCACTTTATTTAATCACAGGTGCGTTCCTGATCGCCTACACTGTTGTACTGGTCACGTGTGGTATCCCACTGGTCATCATCGAGACAGCCATTGGTCAGTTCTCCAGCCTTGGTCCTATACAAGTATGGCGGGCAGTTCCAATCTTCAAAGGTCAGTGACGTGAGATTCAATCAATCAACATTTTGACACACACATTTTTATCTATCATACAACGTCTACTTATGATCTTGTTATTAACAACATCATATACTTCAACAGTCCAAGCAATTGAACGACTCTTTATTTACAGAGATTTGGCATTAATGTATTGACTTGTTATGAAGCTGTCGGTTACTTTCCGGTACAAATTACATAATGGCTAAGATAAACTCAAGCCTCAAATCATTTGCCTCAAAACGCATTCATTGGCGGCAGGACTTAAAGAGTCCAGTTGGGAAACAAAAGGCCAAGGCGACTAGTGGAGATTAAATTGCTGTCACCGAATGTTGATACCTGTATGTTATTGCAAGTTCTGTTTATTGTATAAGATACTTTTTGCAGTATATTTTAGGGAACGTTGGGGACACTATGTGGACTGTGTGCCTGAGATAAATAAGATAAAGGCGGTTACTTATGAGGTATTTCATGAACCTATTAAGCCCAGACAGTATGATACGAATGTGTGACATATCATGTCGATTGCTTCAGGTGTGGGCTGGTCCATGGTGATGATCTCTGTGGTGACGTCAGTCTACTACAGCATAGTGACGTCATGGTCAGTGTTCTACTTGGCCACCAGTCTGACGTCAGTCACACCCTGGCAAGGATGCACCAACGACTACAACACAAACTGTGAGTATCTGACATGCCTTGCATAGCTCCACTCATAGTCCAGAGTATCTCGTCACCTTCTGGTGTAATCAGTCTCTTCAAGTACTTATAGTCTATACGCATTAACTGAGTTTGGCTATTAGTTAAAAATATGATTGTATTGAAATCTGTTTGTTCTGAGGGAGATGACCACATCACATTTGCCTGTTCTGAAATTTCAATTCACTTTAAAAAAAAAAAAAAAACACGTTTTTTTTTAACTTGACTAATTTAAAAAATGTGTTTTAAGCTTCATTCTGGCGCTAGAATCAGTTCGGCGAATACAAAAATTATCTGTATAGGTCATGCATGCTTCTTAATGCTAAAATGTAACGTATGTGAAACCTGGGAAGAAACAGACTAGGTTGTTTTGTAGAAAAAGGCATGGGGTTTTCGCATTCTGTCACTTGGAAGTAGTTCCTCCGTTAATTCTGTGCACTTTTACTGATCAACTAACCACGGCCCACGCTGATATCCTCTCCAGCCTGCCGACCCCATGATCTCACGATGAAAATCTGTAACGTTCTGAACGAGACATCCATGGATAACGTGACCTTTGTATCCCCAAATGCATGTGAGGACAGTGATGACGCCAACTGTGTCCGACAGACCCCGAGTAATACCTCTTGTAGCCAAGTGGTTGTGCCCAACAATGAATCAGGAAATGGCAACGGCACCGTCAGTCCTAGTGATGAATATTTCTAGTAAGGAGATTGTGTCTTTAGATTGTGGAAATTTATTATATTAGATGTCGTGAAAGGAATACCATATGGCTTACAATGCTTTAGTGGAGAACATAGTTCATGTTCTGTGTGTTAATCGTGGAGCCGGGCATACTATAAGAACACCTATCTAGAGGACCAGCTCGCCAGGGGGAGCGCTGCCGCTCACGAACGCTCCTAAAGTCGCATCCTTGTGGTATCCCTGTTTTATGTGACTCAAATGGAACTCCTCACGAGGTCGTGATAAATATTTTCTAGAAATTTAGGCAGTCCTGTATTTGATGCTTTGATAGACCTGCTCGTAGTGTAGTAAAAATATAGGCAATCCATTACCCAGGTATAATTTAATTGACATACAGATGGTGAGTATTTCTACTGGGAAATAAGTTGCAGAGATACGGCAATTTTTGTTCCTTTGACATGAACCAAATTTGAATTCTAAATTACCAATGTTCCTTATGTTGGTAGAAAAGCAAACCACGCGTATTATAATGGTTGTCTAACTCTACGCAGTGCTTTTTACACTCCTGTCTTTTGAAGACCATTTTGAGAAGGATTGCAGAGTGTCTGACGATTTCGTGTTGTGAATAATTATGTTGTGAAATTTGGTAGTTTTCGAAACTGAGATAGAAGTCTTCCATCATATTCGATTACTTTTTACTGTCACCTGGAAATATAAAGTATGTAGAATACAAACAGTTTTTACTGATCACTGAACACTTTTGAGCATGAACGTTCAGTAAGTAGCAACAATTTTGTGATCAGAGAAAAAAAATTAATGACTTTGAATTCTAATTTTGGAGATAAGCATTATTTTTTATGGCATGTCCAGAAAATAACTTGCTCCAGCCTTGGAGATTCTAGAACTTTCTCCAACCTGCCCCAGTTACATTCTTACCTTCTTCTCTGTGTCTCCAGCCTCAGTGTGGTCAAAGTGTCCGGGAGCTGGAGCGAGGTGGGGGAGTTACGGTGGCAGCTGTTGTTGTGTCTGATGCTGACCTGGACCATCGTCATCCTGTTCCTGGCCAAAGGTCTCAAGCCGGGGGGAAAGGTCAGTGTTACTGGTGGTATCGGCTGTTCAAGATTTGCAAGTTATTTTTATGTTTAATCTCGCCATTTCTATATTATTTCTCTGATCACGCTGAGGAAATGGGGCAAGGGGGGGGGGGGGTCGGATGAAGAAATCAGGTTGATTAGAAAGGCTCTGTAAACTCTCTATAAAGATTTGAAGGTCAAGAACAAATACACACACAAAGGATTAAAATCACAATGTGATAATGGTAAACAAAAACTGTGTGCGAAAGTTGGAACTGAACCCGAAACCTTCACTAACCGTGCAACGACTCAAGCAAAATTATGTATTGCAGGAAAGACATAACGGTTCGTCGGGTTCAGATACACCTAAATTGCTACAAACACCACTTTTTACAGCTCGTGTAGGTTGTGGCTAGCAGTGTAGGAAAAAAAAAGCCCTAGTCCAAGGGGGGAGAGGGGGCAGGGTTTGCGAAGCCCTACAGGTATGAGAGATAAGAGAAAATATTCCAGTAAAAAGCATAACGACTCTTTCTTGATAACCTGACAGCCATATGCAATCTAGACAGAATATTATTAAATTAAAACACACACACACACACACACACACACACAGAGAAAGTGTGGGGTCGCAGCAAGACTTGGACCCAAGTCGAAATGTGTCAAAATGGAACAGTTGTATGTGGGAGAGGTTTTGCTATAGACAACTTCTTCTTTTTGCCACATTTGACAAGTGGGATCTAGTAACACAGATTGAGAGGCCCTTGTTTAGGAGTTTCTCGGAACAGGGATCCTAAACTGTATTAAATAGCTGCAGAGTATAGTAAGTATGTAGCATATTATATGGACTTTGGCGTATTGCTTTTTATTTGATTTGTTTACAGACTACCTACATCATGCTGACCTTGACCTGTACGATACTCGTGATTTTCCTAGTCAGAACCAGCGCACTTGTCGGGGGTCATGACGGGCTGAAGTAAGTTCTCTCCCCGCCTACAACACCATCTACTAGCACCTGATACTTCTGAGCTACCACCACTACCTACAGCACTTTTACTACAGCATTGTTACCTATCTCCATATCACATTACTTAACTACTATTGTAATCTAGGGGGCTATCCAAAAATTACATACGCTTGATTCTGACAATGTGCTGCTGTATTTATAATGACAGTCATTTCGTTGGTGCTATCTCTCATTTAATCTATCTTTGATTTAATCTCTTTAAAATGCGTTAGTTTAAGTTAAAATAATGTAATGATGTACTTATCTATCTGTCAGCTTGTAATGGCAGTAAACGTATGATGTGGATATCTTCGAAATACTTTCGAGTTTTGTATCCCACGAGCTAAGAATGTACATACAAATCCCAAACATTGGTGCACGTGGTTTCATGTTACCTTTCCCATCTGTTCTCCGCCCCTGCAGCCACCTGTTCACCCCCCAGTGGTCTCGGCTGATCCACGCCCATGTGTGGAGAGATGCAGCCTCGCAGGTTTTCTTTTCACTGTCCCTGGGCTCAGGAACGTTGGTCGCCATGGGAACCTACAACAAGTTCAAGAACAATTTACTCAGGTACTGCAGACTGTGGTAGCACTTTCCCATTTACCATCCCTAACTCAGGCCAACGTATTAATATTTGTATATAATTTCCGAAGGATTGGTAGAATTACCCAAGGGGTGGATTTTCTCCCTCAAACCGATGGTGTTCTGATGTTATATCCAGCTGATCTATGCAGGAATGAGCTCATACAAAATGCCTGTTGCAGATTGACATCAATTTACAGGATAGGCTTTTTTCCTGTTAGATTTTAAATTTCACTTTTATTTGAAGTTATTTAAGAGAATCTGAAAATTGAAAACTAACCCAAAGTGAAATAACGAAAAACAACAACAACGTGAAAGACGCAAAGTGGTTGTTGTCGTGCTGCCGTGCCGTTAAACCCAAATTGAAACTCAAACTTATGAGCAAATTCAGCGTCAATCCTACCCGTCTGACAGACGTCGGACTGCTGGGTGGGTTAATTGTATAATGTGTTAGTTGTTATGTCATTTCTCAGGGGTGCCACATGCGCCCTCCTCTTCTCTGGATATACCCGTCAATAACTTTATTCTGGTTTTCCTCTTCTCTTTATTGTCTCCTCAACTGCCCTGAGTTTATCTTTCACTTTCCGTTTTTCTCTCCACTCTTTTATTTTCTTCTCTGTGATTCCTCCTTCACAAAGAGGTACAAACAGTTACAAATGGACACAGAAGAATAAATCGACACGCAAAAACTCAAGACTGTCCCCTTCTTAGTGAAGTGTGCAATTTGGTCTAAGTCTTTATAAGAGTTCTCAGATGTTCATTAGACTAAGTGGAAAGTTGTCAAGAAGGGACTTTTGCATGTTGTACGTAAAACAGTTGACATTTAAAAAGCACAAACTTACAGACAAAGAGCTAATCAGCTGATTTAAGGATCATTTCCTAACCCAGGACGTTAGATTCCCTAAGAATAGCATACATTTTACCTCCGAACTAGACTGATAGTAACTGTACAACTATTTGTCTGTGACAGGGAGGCGGTACTTCTGTGTGTGATAGACAGCGCTGTGAGTTTACTCTGTAGTTTGGTCATCTTTGCTGTGATTGGTGCATTGGCCTATGACGCAGGACTGGGCATTGATGTGGCTGCCCGTGCAGGTAAAGAAGAATACTGTCACTGCTCTAAATGCGCCAATAGGAAAAAATAATGTAACAATCCAATAGAATCAGCATAACAATCGGCATTTCCATACACATGAAAACACAACTTTACTCTCTTGGTTTTTGCACTTTTGATGTTTAAAATCACTATTTTGTTTTCCTCACTAATAGACTTAATATGTCTGTGCTTTACCAATGAATGCGTTTGTCTCTCGTCCAATCAGATTTAGGACTGACGTTTGTCGCCCTGTCCTTCGCCTCCCTACAGTTGCCCTGGCCACTGTTCTGGGCCATTCTGGCATTCCTGATGTTGGTCATGTTGGGGGTGTGTACTTCCGTGGCTTGCATATCAACGGCGGTGACGTCACTCATGGACGTGTTCAGTACAGCGCTCAAGAAACAGAGGGTGTGGCTTCTATTATCCCTGTGTTCTGCCTCGGCAGTGTTGGGGTTACCTCTCATTGTGCGGGTAAGGTTTGAAGGAAACAAATATATAATTATAGTTAGATTATACCTTACAATATTACCATAATTATGAAAAGTGTTATCATTTTTGCAACTGGAATACTACTTTTCGAAGACGTACAGCCTGAGCAGTGTTTAAAGCCTCCCACTGATTTCAAGCTTGGCTGTTTTCAGATCTTCTGTTTTATGGAAACAGTTCTGAGAAGACTGTGTGCGTTCAATACCTCAAGTTTCAATTGGAGGGCACGATTGAACATTGATCAATCAGAGATACTCCATGTCAATGAACGGATAAAATTTTGATCCATAAAATGCATAGTTAAAAGAAATGAAAGAATTTCTTCAGCTCTGAGGGCTGATAAGTTTAAATATTTTGAGACGTTCCTACAAATTCTTTTATTTCAAAATTTGATCCTTAGGTGGGATTTTACGTTGTCGATCTGTTGGACACGCACTTGTCTGGTCTACCTCAGCTGTGCGTGGGAGGGGCTGTGGTGGTGGCCTTTGCCTGGGTCTACGGCTTTGGTCGGTTTTCCGGTGATGTCCAGAGGATGACCAACACTGGCGTGGGCTGGGGGTGGAAGTTGCTGTGGGTGGTGGTCTGTCCTTCAGCCACTGGGGTACGTTGTGTGACAGATTTGAATTATTGTTTCTTAAAGTTATTAAGTTTTCTCTGTCTTGAGGTGAGTTGTTGTTGTTGTTGTTGTTGTTGTTGTTGTTGTTGTTGTTGTTGTTGTTGTTGTTGTTGTTGTTGTTGTTGTTGTTGTTGTTTTTTGTTTTTCGGATTTCTGCCCCAGTCATTTCCACGTCTCTTTTTCTTGTTTTGATTTTTCTTGTCCTTGTTTTTAAATTTTGTTGTTGCTGTTTCTGCTGTTGCCCTGGCTTTCTTAGCTCTGAAAAGGGCTCCCTAATAGGTTGTTCTTGTCCTCGCCTTGGCTTTTTTTTCCTTCTTTCTTTCTTAAAACTTTGCTCTAAAGATAGATCTGTGATGCTGAAGAGATAGTGGGGGTCAATATGCTTTCTTTTCAAAACGTATGTTTGTGGTGAAACGGATGACCCTGTATAGTAGACAATGTTATCGTATTAATTAGGCCCGTTTTGAATTGTGATTTCCTGTCTTTCGGGGGAAAAAAAGAGTGGTCTAAAATGAAGTACATTTACACCCGTTTGCTATTTGGAAGAAAGAAGAAAAGACCTTGAAAACGCAGGAAGGAATTGTATTAGAAGTGGGATGAAAGATCGCAGACAATGTACCTGACAAGTACCACAAAAGGCATAGAAAGGCTAAGAGAACAAGAAGACCCCCTGAGAGACGATTGGGAGATGCTATTGTATAGCTAGATGGACTGGCATGGACAAGCCGAACGGAAAACAGAAGAATGGAGATCATTGGCGGAGGTCCCACGTTCTGCTGTGGATGGACCAGACCTGACAAGAGCAAGTGCTACAAATGTCCAAGACTTATTCAGAAGAAATTATGAGGCCAAATAAGTTCGATCAGCTTAGAACTGAAAGTGATTGTTTACTTCTGAGATAGACCTATTCTGGTGCAAAACACCTATACACCTAAGATTTTTTGGTGCAAAACATAATGACTGCAAAACACCATACTTGTAGCTTAACCATGTTGTGAATATTTCCCCAGATGTTGGTGTTTAGTGCAGTTATCTCCCTTACCTCAAGTTCCAATGAACTCCAGCACCCTAAATGGGCAACAACTCTTGGATTTATCTTCTGGTTCCTTCTCATCTGTCCTGCTTTTGTCGGTATCGTCCATGAGGTGTGGCAGCATAAGAATGGTTCTTTCCTCGACGTGAGTATCGACTTTTTCAAATCATTTTTTCCCTTCTGCTGCTGTAAATTGGCCTAAGACAAAAGAGGAAATTGTTTCACTATATTAAATGATGCCTTTTTTGTTGTGATTGGAACCATCAAAATTACTCGAAATTGAGTTGTCAGTAATCATTAAAATTTGACAGCCAGGGACTACGCATGGCGTATGATTATGTTTATTACCTTGGAGCATTTGCTTGTTGCTGCTAATGCTGATGTTGTGGTTCTGTTTTTGCTGTTGTTGTTATGGTTGCAGTTGTTGTTGTTGTTGTTTTTGTTATTCTTGTTGCATCCTATGTTGCTATTCCTGTTCTTTTTGTTGCTGATGTTGTTGTTGTTGTTTTTGTTGAAGATGTCACTGTTGTTTGTGCAGGTGATGTGCACAGAAGTGATTCTCACACTTAAGTCAAACCTTTGAATATAAAAGGATTGTATATGAATGGTGCATATTAAGAGAAAAAAAGAACAAGAGAACATTCTTTCCCTCATTGACGTAAAATACACGTAAATCCTTTCCTGGTTACAGAGATTACGTAAAGCAAGTCAGTCGAGGAAAGAGTGGGGAGCGACCTTACACAGAAGTAACAGCCAGGTGGAGTACTACCCTACAGTCACCACACACCTAGGCATTGACATCAGCAGCGAGGGACTTCACACTGTCACAGGTGGTTCAGTGGGGTTTCAGATATTGGTTGTGGTTAAAGGGGGGAGCGGGTGATGGCTGTGTTGTGGTAGCAGTGGTGTGCAGAGAGGTGGGGCAGATGGGGCTTTAGCCCCGGGCATCCGTTTCAGGGGGCATCCACAATCAAGAGTGTCTAGGACCTGTACTTGAATCTTGGGGCATGCAAATCAAGGAGTTATCCCCGAGCAGAATGGGGCATTACCAAACCTCTGCACGCCACACTGTGGTAGCCGCTTTAGTTCTGGTGGTAGTGAAAACTTTCATAATTGTGGTTGTGTTCGGGATGGTGCTGGCAATGAAAGTAAAACTTTGGGTAGGGATGAAGGTGGTGCAGGGGATTCTTGTGCTGCTGGAGAGGCCGTTTCTTGTGACGTTGACTCCTTGCTGAAATAAGCGAGGTTGTTGGGCAGTTGATGTCTGCGAGAACAATCAGCTGGTGATAACTGTTGGTTCTGTTGGAATTTTGGAGGCTTTGAGTAACACCGAGCACCGTATCAAGTGCAATCTCACAGAATCTACTAAGCATTTATTATATATTTTGGACGCATTTCTTTTTGGGGAAGAAATTAGGTTAATTGAGTCATTGTTGATTGTTTTTTTTTTATTTCTTTTTCACCAGCGTGGGTTTATATCTTGCAATTAAACTGGCGGCGCGACAGGAAATAGTATGATAGCCAATAAAGTCTGTTTGTGGAAATTACAGTACTGTAGTGTTTGAGGGCTGCGATTTAGGTACAAACGATGCTCAGAAACCAAAGAAAATGATAAAAGATGAATAATTGACCAACGCCATATGTGGCACACATTGCACAAGTGAGGACGACACAGAGAGTTTCGAAATCAAATGTTTAATAATTCAGTTATCTTTGAAAATTTAAACGGTTGCTAAGTTACTGAATTTGCGAAATGTTTTAAGTTTCAATCTGTTTGTCCAAGACTCAAGTGCTAAAACACAAGACAGCCTGAACGTAATTTTGATTGGAAGCTACAATTGTGTTGAAGTCTGTGTTTTCGGGGGGCATCTCTGCCCTTGGCATTTGCGCTTCTCTTGTCCTTGTCCTTATTCTTCGTGTCCTTGTTACTGTCGTTGTTTCTCGTGCTGTTTTTTCTTAGCTCTCAAAAGGGCTTCAAATGAGTTGACTTGTTCTTGTCCTTATCTTGGCCTCCGCTTCCGCTCCCTAACGGGCTGCATTTGTTATTTTCTTCTTGTGATTTTCCTTGGGCCGGCGCCAGAGCGGAGAGTTAGAGAAAACAAGGAGAGATAGACTCTATAGGGGCTGACTTTACAAAGGGCCGGCATAGGGGGCGGGGTGGGGCGGAGCGGAGCGGTGTAACAGGGGCTGTAAGAAAATTTTTGTTTTTCGAATTGGAAGCTAGTTCGTTTATGTTATCTTTGTATGACGAGCTTAGCAGCCTTTACGGCAGAAGCCTCAAATGAAGTCATCCGACTTACCCTTTCAGATCACGTGGAGTTCACCACTGTGGGTGTCCGGGTACCCAGCCTGTCCCAGACGACGCTACTTCCGGTCTCTCCCGGCATGCCACGGGGCAAGAAGCCGATGGACATGCGCCATAAGGCCATCCTGAACCACGCCTACAGCAACCCACAATGTAATCTTTCATCAGGTACACCGTCCCTAGACATTTCTCTGCTTTTCACCCTATTGTTTTCTATACCTCTGCCATTATTATCAAACTTTTCTCTCGGTGTGATATCATTAGCAGCAGCAGCATCATTACTGTCCATTCGTTGTCGTTATTTATAATGAATTTATCAATAATGATAAAAATAATGATAATAAGTTGTATAACGCCGGTCTCTACATAGTGGACCCAAAGACCCAAAAAATTTTGCAATGGAATACTAACAAGTCTCTCTCTCTCTCTGTCTCTCGCTCTCGCTCTCTCTCTCTCTCTGTCTCTCGCTCTCGCTCTCTCTCTCTCTCTCTCTCTCTCTCTCTGTCTGTCTCTCTGTCTCTCTCTCTCTATCTCTCTCTCTCTCGCTCTCTCTCTCTCTCTCTGTCTGTCTCTCTGTCTGTCTGTCTCTCTCTCTCTCTGTCTGTCTCTCTCTCTCTCTCTCTCTCTCTCTCTCTCTCGCTCTCTCTCTCTCTCTCTCTCTTTATCTTTCTCTACCTACCTCTCTCTCTTCTCTCATCTCCGTCTCACTCCCTGTCTCTCCCTCGTTCCGCCTTTCTCTGTCTCCTTCTCTTCTTTCATCTCACTGTCTCCTTATTCTCTGTCTGTCTGTCTGTCTGTCTGTCTGTCTGTCTGAGTGCCTGCCTGCCTGCCTGTGTCTGTCTGTCTGTCTGTCTGTCTGTCTGTCTGAGTGCCGGCCTGCCTGCCTGTGTCTGTCTGTCTGTCCTTTCATGCGGTACAAAAAAATACAAGTCTCAACATCCTTCTGAATATCATCATTAGCATTAAAGCTCCCGTCCCCATCTCAAACAAATGACAACCTATTCCCCACGCATAAGCCATCATTAACCAAAATTCTCTCTGTGACAAAATCGTATGTTTTACGAGTTGGCTTAGTAAATATTATCTGCAGGATCACGCCTTCCGCGCTGAAAGGCGCCCTCTTTAATCGAATATTTATTGTCTATTTAATCTGGCATAAGACTTACCACGGTGCTATGGTGACTGGTTTGAACAGTGCAATGAGCACCCTGGCAACAGAAGTTCAATGTCTGGTGATTATAGCACGGACAATTTTGACCTACTGTTCTAATTCCAGTGCTAATCTTTCTCGCTTCAAGTTGTGCATGTCAGCTACACTATGTCACTGTTACTCTCTGACAGCGTCCTTGGAGAAACTTGGCCGGAGGAAACGGAACGGAATGAGTGTCAGCAGTGAGGACCTGAATGACGTCATAATTGTCAAGAAAACCAACAAACATGTGGTCACCTGTGACGTCAGCACCCAGACAGATCTGATAGAGAATAAGTTATGCAGACAGAGATCGGTAAGTTCAGCAACGGAAACAAAGTCTGGAATAGTTTGTAGTGGTTTGTTTTATTCTTGTCTTCGCCCCCCCCCCCCCCCACTCCAAAGATGGCTCTTATCCGACTACGACATCAATGCAGTTTGAGGAAATCCCTTGTTAGGTTTTTCTATTTAAACTTTACAAAGTGTCAGAACAACTTTTTAGCACAACATCGGCGACCCCCCCCCCCTCACGGCCACCCCCATCCTACCCCATCCCACACACACACTCACACGGGGGGGGGGGCGATTTTGATTTCCAGGGGAGCCCCCCCCCCTCCAGGAGAGGGCCGAAAAACGAAGAAATGGGTGACAAGGGGGTGAAAACCATGAATGGGGCGATGGGGGGTGTGGGGGGTGGGGGGGGGGGGGAGATGAAAACATGAATGAAGGCGATTTGGGGGTTAATACAGGGCAACCCCGGGCTTGTTCAACAGCACACGTAAATGGGTTTTATGAACAGAGAAATCCTGCTTTTCTTTGTGTGTGCCTTTGATAAAGAATGTTTTCTGTTTTGTAGTAAATAATCAACATGCCCGTAGTCATTCAAAAGGCCTTGAAAACTTAACGTCCGAACCTGTGTGTGTGGTCGTTGTGATGTGTATATGTGTTGGCTTTGAGTAGGGACTTTTTTTCCAGGGGATTGGGAGGGGGGGGGGATGAAAGAAAACTTGGAGTCTACGGGGATGATTGCCTGAAAAAGGCTGAGAACCACTGCTTTAAAGTTTACTCCTCCAGGTGAGATATCTCAACATTTTTTTGTGGGAACAATGGAATACACCTTGTTATGCCATAGTGTGGGCTTCACCACAGACTAATAAATTAACCAGACTGGAAACACGAGCTTCGGGCTGTGTCGTTTTTTACGGAATTTCCCGAGCGACCACTGTATAACCAACATGGCCGCCGCTCGGGAAATTCCGATTCTAGTTCTATCTGCAGTAGAAATTTCTTTTCATTTGTCAAGATTGGTTGTACATGTATTAATTTCTTGGTGCGGAACCAAACTTCCGCGTTCAGTAGGCGCGTCAAAATGGTGTCATTCAAAATTGTAGCTATGCTGAAGCGTTGGTCGGTACCTTAAACCTAATATGGCGGATGGTTCATGACG
Source organism: Onchidella celtica (assembly GCA_963931925.1). NCBI lineage: Eukaryota > Metazoa > Mollusca > Gastropoda > Systellommatophora > Onchidiidae > Onchidella > Onchidella celtica. The sequence goes on from OZ007573.1 coordinate 56,368,277, forward strand.
TTTCCCTGTTTGGTGACGTCACACAATGGGATCATCCAGTCTGGTTAATTTATTAGTCTGTGGGCTTCACTAAATGTAATGGTAACTGGAACTAAGTAACAAACTGGTAGTATGATGAACACTCACTTTTTGTCTCCTAGCAACCCACCGTTCACGTGACCAAACCAGTCCAGCTGATAACCCGTTCCTCCTCCTGGCACCAACTACGAGGTCAGCCAGCCATTCTGGAAGTGAACACTCGACAGATCAGTCAGTCTAGCAAACAAAATCCATCATCCGAGGATGAGAAGGTGAGCGCAGTGTTTACACACCGTCGTTCAAATGTGATACAGCACAATGTGCAGTGCATAAAAAGAAAAATAGTTGCGGGAGTATTCGTTGTAGTGTAATTTAGCCCCTTTTTTTGTTCAACGCCAAACTTAAGTAACAGTCTAAAAGCGTATCAAAGAAGTGTTCTCAAGTGCCAGCCAATCTGACCCACTCGCTTTTGTGTCTACCGACTGTGTGTTTTCAAGTTTTCAGGCAAACTCTTTTTAAAAGTTTTAAACGTGTAAACTACAGTGAGCTATGTTTGTGCTCCCGCTGGTAGGCCCACCTCACGAGAAGGCTGTATTTGACTTGCCTTCAGTTGGAGCGTAGAGCCCTGCTCCGCATGAGGTCTTAAGCAAGACTGTGGATAATTATGGGAAATTGTATAGATCAGAAAGAGGGAGAGAGAAGGGTGGAAATAAAGGTTTATCCCGGGTAATGCCGGGTGCTTCATCCGGTAATAATATTAATAATAAGAAGAAGAAAAATAATAATATTATTACATAGCATTTCTATAACACTCCATTCTGTTAAAGACTTGATTTTATGCACTTCCGGAGCCTTGAAGACTAAGCGTCCAGAATGGAATATATGCAAAACTTAAACATATTATAATACATATTCCTCAAAACAAGGTTTCTAGTACAGAGTGTAGCAGTGATTAAAAAAAAATACGTATAACTTAACACTTATTCTTAATCGTACTTTAAAAGACTGATGAAAATGATAGAATGTGGAAGAAACATATGTATAGCCACATATACATGTAATGTCAGACTCAATACCAGCTTAAAAGATCATTGATTTTGCAACCCTGAACTCTCTGTCTCTTGGGATCTCTTTGGACCAATGACATCCCCATATAGTTATAAATCTGTCTTAAATCTGTCAGTATTTTTCCCCTATGGTATGTTTCAATCAAGCAGTGATTTCGTTAGACCAAAATTATATGATACCTCGATATCGTCCATCCCGTAGATTGTATTGAAAGTAATGCATTACAACTTGTATTCCCCCCTCCCTCACAGCCACCGCCCCGGGCTGAATGTTCCCGAACGATGTCCCAGAGACGAAGACGTTACGGCCAGAGTGTAGCCCCCAACCTTGCAATGTTGATGAACGACGATGAGTCACCTGTGACAGAAAGTTCGCCCGTGGCCCCCGTGACCACCTGCGCCGTCATCGTAACCAATGAAAACGACGAGACAGTATCGAATTCACCACTATTGTCCCCTAATACATCTACCGTGACGTCCCCGGATACGCCCAATTCACCCATGAACATAGTGTCCCCGAATATGCCAAAATCGTCCATGAACATGGAGTCGCCGAATGCACCCGCAATGTTCATGAACGAGGCCTCTCCGAATACGCCAACATTGTCGACGGACATGGCCACCCCGAGTACGCCCACAACATCCATGAACATGTCCACCCCGAGTACGCCCACAACGTTCTTGAACATGGTGCCCTCGAAAATACCCAGATTATCCATAGACATGGCGTCATCGAACTCGCCCGTGTTGTCACCGAGTTCTAAAGCACCTGTGCCGCATACCTCATCGTATCCAGTAGGCCACAGAGCAAGGATGAACAATGCCAAGCGTATCCTGCACGGCCGAGCTTCTGTTAGTGCTCCACTTCCCAAAGGAGTCAATTTACACCCACGTCCAAGCTTGCCATCAGCATTTGCCAACAGTTCCACTGCTTATGGGCGTAGAAAATCCAAGCTGAAATCGAATGGAATCAGATCTAGATCGGTGGAAGAGGCACCAGTGAGTATTCCCAGGTCTTATGATGTGTACGGACCTAGTCAAGGTATTGATAATGCATCCTTCTGTGGTCGGACTCGTTCAGATTCTGATAATAAAGGAGTTTTGCGTCGACTCAGCACCAGTTCCATTCGGTCCTTTGAGCACGACCGGTTTCTAAAAAAGGGACTTAACAAAGACCTGAATGGTGCCAGAAGGGGAAGTAATGTCATTATGGAGGAAGATGATTTTTGCAAGATGAGCGAGGAGTATTTGAACAATTTTGACATGGCGTACCAAATAATCCACGCAGAAACAGAAGTGAGCAAGCTGTGATTGTTTTGAAATGCCAGTGCAGTTTGTAATGAGCAACCCCCCTCACTGCGTGCTGAGACAATACCAACAAGTCAAAATCGCAGGAGATTCCTCTCAATCTCATCTTACAAACTGAACATGGCAGAGTCCTCTCTCTTTCTCTCTCTTTTTGTCATACAGTTTGTTTCCCGGAGAAAGTTTTCTGACGGCGGGAGCTCGGATCATGCCAGCGCTGGTTATATTATACTATTGCCATCATCTCCGAGGATGAACAACAAAAGCAACGAACCATGTGACTTTGTTCCCAAATTGATGACCCCTTGAAAGCATAAGAAGTGCCACGTGCCACTGCCTCTTTCTGCAAGCAATTTTTCAGTTTTTTGGTTTTTTTTCGGGGGGTACAGGGGTGGGGTTGGGGGGGGGGGCACGTAAGACAAAAGATAAAGCGTCATTGAAGAAAACCTTGACTTGTTCTTTAATTATGGAGAAAAGGCAAAGTAAGCCAAAAATCCGAGACTCAATATTATAAATAATTCATCTCCCCCCGCCCACTTCTAAAATTGGCACGTAAGTCCGGTTTTCAATGGACCCTCACCCCCCTCCCCCCTTTTCTCCCCCATGCTGTTTTTTGTCGTGATTGAGTTTAAAGAATTCATGAAAAGTACTGACAGGGGGGGGGGGGGGTAGGAGACTTCACTTTAATGTCGTGACAAGTTTCTAAGAAGGGCCCAAGAAGGGAACGAGCCAGACACTCACACCTGGTTGGTCCGGTCACTGTTTTGTGTGGTGAGAACTATGTTTTCCATAGGAATACTACTAGTTGGTAGTAGCGACATGTTACACGTCATCTCAGTGGAACGTATGAAAGTCAGTTAGAATTTAGCCTTTTCCACTGTAATGCCAGTTCTTTTCTCGTAAATGCATCGTGTATGTTCAAGTCCTTGTGATACAATGTGAAACCCGAGACACGCCCATGGAACAGGTTGCTTCTGCCATAACTGAGGGGAAAGGATATTATTACAAGTACGTATGTCCCCCAAGTTGATTTGTTTTTTTTTTCGCTAAAGCCTAGGTGACTCCAGAGCTAGAGAGCTCCTCCAGAGATGCTCCTAACACCAGCCTTAATTAATTATGATTAACTATTCTTTCGGATTTTCTTTTTGTTTTCCTCCTGTTTTTTGGTTGAAAGGGTAGGGGGACAGGATTAGGGATTCGATACGATTTAGGATTGGGGATAAGGATGGGGTTAGGGATAGTTTGTATAAGTACTCGCCCCTAGCGCAAAACGCTTGGAGAGCATGCTTACTTATACCAACAGCCGTGGGGAAAATGTGATTTTTGAAGTGCCGCTATTTTGGTACTTTACCCTTTAATTAATTTTGGACAGAAGCAATTTAATCACTCCAACGTTTTAAACTTTCATTTTCTGAGACTTCATAGTGTCCATACAAATTTCTACAGAACTGTCATGATATGGGAAAGATCAATTAGAATAACTGGAAACACTGTAGATAAAGCTTGCCATGCTGTCAGTTTAAGCTGAGATGAAATTTGACGGCCTTGGTGTAAGATGTCTTAATGGTATCAACCAGATGAAAAATAATGAGTAAAAAAAAAAAAAATAGGAGTCGAGGGAAGGCGAAAATAATTATTCATCGTTAATCACACAGACCAATTTTCTTGGCCTCCAGCCTAGCAAACAGAAGGAAGTTGAAAAGTTCGACCACCATCTGTCCATGAACTATGCGCTTTACATGTCTTTGAAGTGCAGGATTTGATAACTGGGCCAATTTATACTGCCAGACAGTATGCACATTAATAGCGTCATGACATTTTCAGTGTCTACGATTATGATTGGCAACTTAGCAGAGCAAGAAGAGCCACATTTGAGATTTGAATGTTGTTACGAGTACGTACGTCCCCCAAGTTTTTGCGCTAGGGGTACGTATTTTAAAGCCTTTTGTGACTCCAGAACTAGAGACCTCCCCGAAACACACTTAACAGCCTTAATTAAATATTATTTCAGATTTCCTTTTTGTTTACCTCCTGTTTCTTGGTGTGAAAGGCTGGGGGGAGAGGGTTAGGGATTCGATCAGATTTAAGGTTGAGGATGAGGATGGGGTTAGGGATATGTACGTATACGTACGCACAGCTATCGCAAAACGCTTGGGGGTGCATAGTTACAAGTACCAGCAGCCTTGAGATTTAGAGTGAGCCGCAACAAGTAGGCCTATGTACGTTTGTATGGCAGCAGCATCTTTTTTCTCACTTAAAGATTTTTTTTAAACCGCCAATTAAAACAAAAAAATAAAACGAGCCACAGGTGAACGCTGAAACAGAAGCACGGGGCCTACGAGCCGCTGGTTGTTGGCCCTTGAGCCATGACAACAGTGAGGTCTACAGGAGTGAATACCCGCACATTAAAACGGAAGTTTTATTTAGGAAGAACCTGACAGATTGGTTACAAGGACGCACATTTTCAATCTCTGGAAACTTCTTCAAGTCTGTAGGGCCGCGAATGCATGTACACTGTTTCCTCCCCTCCCCCCCCCCCCCCACCTTGCCAGCCATCTTGTATCTGGCCATATATCAGGCCGAAGGGGTCTTGCTCCAGTGGTCGCTGGGTCGAAAATGTGATGAAAAGGACTTGGACCTATTTCGACCCAGCACCTATAGGTGCCTATGCTGTCACGTTAGTGAACCACGGGTCAATGGTTTTAGCAATACGCGACACACGAAGCTTCCCCTGGCATGCATGGTTGACACAGCTTTGGCACTGGAAACGATTTGTTTCATACTTATGTTCGTACGTCGCAGCTCTTGTTATTAACCTCGTTATGTTGACTTTAGTTATGCAAATGTTTGACAAAGTCTCTTTTTACAGTGTCCAGTTCATCAATCATGCCTGTTTCAACATTCTTACAATAATTGTACTATCATTTCCATGTGCCAACAATCCTATTTAGCTACAAGCAATACGAATTTGTTAGCTTTTCTCTTTATATTCAAACAATGCATAGCATCTTGCAGCTATGTAAACTATAATGCATAGCATCTTGCAACTATGTGAGTTATAATACATAGCGTCTTGCAACTATGTAAACTGCATTGCATGCAGGCAATGCATTTTGTTGTATTGTTTTTCATAATGTTGAGTAGATATTTTCACATTTAGCACAGTCAAAAATATTTTTTAAAAGGTACGTGGGATATTTCTTGTGAACGACTTTATGTGCTAAACGTCTTGTTGACCATAACTATTTTTATAGTTTATTCATTTTGCATTGCATTGTAGCCTATATTTATTACTGTTGAGGTTCAGTGTCATTTAATGCATACATGTACAGTGCGAGTTTCATTATGCCGTCTGTACTATAGTTTGTTGCTGATGTGATCTTGTAAGTCTGGCATTCATTCCACTGTCATTGAATCATTAAACAGAGTAGTCTACGTTGCTTTTACTTTGAGCCTATGACAGAGATGCTGAATGTCGGTACAGTACAGATCTCCAGTCTGTCTGTCTGTATGTTTGTCCACCGCAAGCTGGCTGTCTATCTGCCTGTCTTTTTGTCTGCCTGTCTGTCTATCTGTCTGTCTGTCTATCTGTCTGTCTAGCTGCCTTTCTGTCTATCTGCCTGTCTTTTGGTCTGCCTGTCTGCCTATCTGCCTGTCTGTCTATCTGTCTGTCTATCTGCCTGTCTGGTCGATTTGTCAACGACTATAAAGACCTGCGACAACATCTCTAGACGAGGGTAAAGAAAGGGATGAACTGCTGACAGTAGCGCAAGTCAAAAGGGTCCGCAGAAAAGAACGCTTTTACCCCAACAGATCTGTGACCCCCAGACACAGATGCGACCTTCACGCTGACATTGGCTTGTCCAGCCACCAGAGACACTGCCCCAGCAGTGCAGACAGTCAAAACAGTTAGAATTCATGGTCATCACTGACTGATGGAGACTGACACATAATTGTGTTGTACGAGTTTAAATTTTGCAAAATATAATTTCATTTTCTTTAGATTGCCTTTTTCTTTCTTTCCAGCGAAATAGAAAATTTGGTTTACTTCTAGTTAAACCATGTCAGAGTGACAAGAGCCGGGAAATAAAAATGAAAATTCACACACAATTCCATTCCAGTTTCATACAAACGTGAAGGCGTGAAGACGTATGTAACAGCTGAGGTTGTTCTAGCACGTTATAGTAGGGGGGAGTTAGTTGATCTAACTACAACCCTTTAGAAAACGAAACTATTACAGCTGTAAAATAAATAAACACGAGATCCGACGATAGATTAAATAATACTAAAGTTTAATAACTGTATAGTGAACAATAAATTACTAGGAAGACACCAGCGAAACTAAATATCTACGCCACACAAAAGGAAACTCATTTACTCACCCCACCAACCACTCACACAGGTCTATATATATAAACATTCCTACAGAAAGTTCCCGAAATAAACGTTACCTTCGCCCTCGCACAAACTAACCAATCACGCATCAATACGTCATCAGGTTACATCACTCAAGGCCAAATCTGGCGTAAACATCCGTCTCCACAATGTTATCGAATGTTCGGGAACATACTAATATTTACTGAACGAGTCAAAACACTGACAACAAGCGAGCGAGGAAAAAAACTACTCACTAGAAAAGAAGGTCAGGTCACGGAGTACAGTACACTCTGGCGGTCGTCAACAATAAAATGAAAGAAGAAATGAACACATGCTCACCAGTGTACGAAGAAAACGGGGGAGGGCAAGGGATAGCTTGCAGATGCTACACAACTCCCCAATTTAAGTTGAATATTTTTCAACTCCAAAACATTATTCAGCGTCTGCAATATCTTGAAATAACAATCTTACAGTACTCCCAATCTCACAAAGGTAGTTGCTAATTCTATTACAATTATTAACAATTTCAGTGTCTTCCCGAATGTCATCACAAATACAATACAATGCAGTGTACTTTGTATCACTAATACCATAACTAATACAATACCGTCATTGCTTCCCAATAGTAAACATTAGGCCTACTAGTCAAAATAACACAACGCCACCACTGTGGTGAAACAATGGTCAATGATATTATTACAAATCATATAAGGTGAAACGATCGCCCATCGTTTACACAATGCTTCGTGCACGAATCATAGCATATAACTTGTTGTACATAACATGGTTATCTCCAAAATGTATAACTCATACGTACAATGGCAAAAATACCAATACATACCGACCACTGATTAGGATCTTTCTTCATCATATTAGGTCAAAACAAGTTACAACATTGCAATATAACACAAACACTGCTTGCTCGCAGTCCCCATTTGGGTTACATTTTCCAAAAATTACACCAAGTTCCATTGGTAACTAATATGACATGGCATAAAATCAAAATGTGACTAACACATCATGACTCTCTATCAGCCACCAATTCAATATTCAGTCACAGATGAACTACGTCCCCAATTACAGTACAATACTGCCGTCCTAGCAATTCATCTAGTAGGCAAAAGTATGGGTTACAATGCATTTCACTGATAGTGTACTACTTTAAAATACCCTGCTCAGGAAATCGGCACAGACATTTTCTCTGCCTTTTACGTAGTGAATCCTGAATCGATAAGACTGTAAAAATAAACTCCATCGTAATAACTTTGGACTGTCAAACTTGGCAGAGTTCAAAAACTCTAATGACCGATGGTCAGTTTGGAGCACAAACTCCTTTCCATACAAATACAAAGTAAACTTTTTTACAGCCCAAACAATAGCTAAACATTCGCGCTCTGAGACCGAATATTTTGTCTCACGAGGCAATAGCTTACGACTAGCATATGCCACAGGGTACAACTTTCCCTCGTGTTCCTGCATAAGACTAGCGCCTAATCCGCGATCTGATGCATCAGTTGCTAAGACAAACTCTTTGGAAAAATCTGGCAAACATAACACGGGTTTGGAGATAATGACATTCTTCAAAGAGGTGTACGCTTTCTCCTGCGTTTCATCCCACTGAACTATATTGGGCTGACCCTTTCTAAGTAAATCAGACAATGGTGATGCAATCGCTGAAAAGTTAGGAATAAATTCATGGTAATATCCCACTAATCCTAAGAATGCTTTCACTTCCTTCTTAGTGGTGGGTCTGGGTGCGTCTCGTACCTTACATACATTCTCTTCTAACAGGCCAATCATACCTTCTCCCACTAAGTGTCCAACAAAGTCTACTTCAGACGTTCCAATCAGACACTTCGATGGTCTTGCAGTTAATCCAGCTTGTTCCATCCTCTGCAGTAAGTCCTTGAGAGTCTTCACATGCTCGTCGAATGTCTCTGTATGAATCAGCAGGTCGTCCACATATGCTGTCACATTGTTCATTCCACGGATCAATGGCTTTACGATCCTGTTCAGCGTGGCTCCTGAGTTCATCATCCCAAAAGGCATCCGAATGAATTCATAGTGCTCGCCCATGGTGACGAACGCCGTCTTGGGAATGTCTTGCTCTCGAACTTTCACTTGCCAGTATCCCTTGCTCAGGTCAATCCGAGAGAATAATTTTCCTCTCGAGAGACTCTGAAACACTTCTGATGGCGCTGCTGTCGGATGAGGGTCGAATACTGTGATCTTGTTTAACCTCCTGTAGTCGATGCAGACTCGGTTGGATCCGTCCTTCTTCTTGACGACAACAATAGGTGAAGCATAAGCTGATGAGCTCCTTCGAATGATGCCCAGCCGTCCCATGGTGCTAAGCTCCTCCTTCAATGAGTCGCGCATAGCGTAGGGCACCGGGTATGATCGTTGACGAACTGGTACTTCTGTCGTCAGGTCGATGCGATGTTCACCCAACTGACAGCATCCAGGGAGATTGGTGAAGACGTGCTGGTAATTCTTCACCACATCGCAGAGTTCTTGACGTTGTTCCGATGTCAGTTGCGTTCCATACTGGACATCTCTGTAGCTTTCCTTCTGGTCCCAGCTTCCTAGGTCGGCAAGGTCCTCCGTCGTTCCACCGTTGTCGCCTTCCAGGTCGCAGTCCTCGATGATTGTCATGCCAGCTGATTCCACGGGTTGACTCTTGTCCATCATGTCGTCCTCTGCCAGTACAGTCTCAGCACTATCACCGCCGCCGTCCTTTATGGCGTTGACATGTCCAGGCGTGATATCTCTCCTACTGTTGTCCATCCCACACATCTCGGTCACAATAGGTCTCGATTCCATTACCACTGCTGCTGCTTTTGACGTCCTTGGAATGTATCTCTTGATGAGGTTGGCGTGCAAGGTCTTTTCTTTTGCACCCATCTTGACTCTATAGTCGTTAACACCGACAACTGAGACTACCTTATATGGTCCCTTCCATTGGACTAGGAGCTTGTTAGTGTTCGTCGGCAGTAGCACCAACACTTCATCTCCGGGGCGGAACTTCCTCTCTCGCGCTTTCCGGTCGTAGTAGGTCTTCTGTCTACCTTGAGCCTTGGAGAGTTCTTCCGTCGCTAACTTCCATGTGTCCTCCAGCCTCTCACGTAGTTCCATGACGTACTGGTAACTGGTCTTCGTTTCCGGCTCCTCTACATCCTTGGTCCATAGTTGTCGTAAAATGTGCATTGGTCCTCTCACAGTTCTCCCATACAGCAACTCGAATGGGGCAAACTTGGTCGACTCTTGGGGAACTTCACGATATGCGAAGAGCAGCGGGTTGATGTATCTGTGCCACTGCTTGGGTTGCTCTGCGCACAGTCGTCTCAATGTTTTCTTCAGTGTGCCGTTGAATCGCTCCACCAACCCGTTGCACATAGGGTGGTAGACTGTAGTGGTCGACTGTCGAATTCCCAGTAGTCTATTCGTTTCCTTCATGACATCTGACATAAACTGGGTCCCTTGGTCGGACAAGATCTCTTCGGGCACACCCAAACGGCTGTAGATGTTCACTAAGGCTTCTGCTACTGTTTCTGCGTCGATCTTCTTCAAGGGTGTGGCTTCAGGGTAGCGAGTAGCGTAGTCTATGTACACCCGGATATACCGATGTCCACCTTCACTTGGGGGGTCGATAGGTCCTACTAAGTCCACGGCCACTCGCCTAAATGGTACGTCCACTACTGGCATACTCTGCAGGTGCACCTTTGGGGTCGCTCCTTTGTTCACCGTCCTCTGGCATATGTCGCATGAGCGGCAGTATCTCGCGACGTCACCTTCAATTCCAGGCCAATAAAAATTGCTCATAACTCTGTCTTTGGTTTTCTTCACGCCGAGGTGTCCTCCGACGATCGAGTCGTGGGCTACACTCAGTACATACTCTCTCAGTTTTTCGGGTAGTACCACTTGCCTTATAACCGTCGCCTGTCTCAGGTCCTTGTAGATCCGGTACAGTACACCTCCATGTTTCTCAAAATGAACAGATTTATTGCCTCTATTAGTTGGGATCTTCTTCTGCTCTAACTTCCTAATGACTTCGTCTTCTTCTTGGAGTCGGATAAGTTCCTCTCTATCCACTCCCGCGTGCCGTTCTGCCCTCGGCACCTTCAGCGACGTAGACCGGTCCTTCCTCTTCTCCTGGGCCCTCGTGGTCACCGCTCCTACCATCACCTCAGTATCAGGGTCGTACGGATCCTTCGCTCCGTCCACGTTCCCGACTACTAGGTCGCAGATGGTCTCCGGGAGACACAGCGCCGTCACTTTGCCCGTCAGGTAAGGCGTCTTCACGTCGATAACGGCTTCCTCCGCCGCTAGCAAGGAGTTATCGATCCTCGCGATAAGTTTCTTCCCACCGGTGAGCTGTCCGTCGTCCACCAGTGCTCGCCGCACCACTACACCTTCACAGCCGGTATCTCTTAGGACATCTACCGCTCGATTCCCAATCAAGCCCTTCATCACTGGTAACTTCAGTTTCTCCACGGTCCTTCCGTCACTGCATCCTCCGCAAGTAACAGGCACCGCTAACTGGAGCTTCCCGTCCTTCATTACCGCTTGAACGTTGATGCTGGTGTCAGCCGTCGTCGCATCCTGTCTCGACGACTCGTCCGCCGCTATCACTACGGCCGCCGCCGCCTTGTTCGGCTTGCCTCGTCCCATATCCTTCTGGGCTGGACACATCCTCCGAACGTGGCCTGGCTTTCCACAAAGGTAACATTTAAACTCACCTTTGTCGTTTAACTTTGCACGACACTCCGTCGCCTTGTGTCCCGGCTCCTGGCACCTATAACAGACCTGTAGACTTCTGTCTCCGTTGGGTCTTTGTCGCACTGGCCGGCTCTGCAGTCTGGCGCTCCCGCTGAGCGTCCGGTTCCTCGCTACCAGGTACGCCTCCGCTGAATCTGCGATGTCCTGTAGCGTCTTTGGTTTCCTCTCCCTCACATGGGTTGCAAGGTCTGGTGGGCAGGCATCCATGAATTGCTCTCTGACGAACAGATCTCTCACTCCTTCGTAGGTCTCCTCCGTCTTCGACAGCTTTATCCACCTCTCTAGATAGGTCTTGATCCTGGTCAAAAACATTCCAACATCTTCTCCATCTTCAGGCTTACCTTGTCTGAACATGAGTCTGTATCCGTACTCCGACAGGTTGTACCTCTTCTGCAACGCTTCCTTGACCTTGTCGTAGTCCTTGGCTTCGTCGATCGGTAGTCTGCAGAAGCACTCCAAAGCTCTCCCGGTCAGCAGGGCAGACAGTGATGTCGTCCAGGTGGATCTGGGCCATTCAGCTGTCTCGGCAAACCTCTCAAACCGCAGCAACCAGCTATCCAGATCGTCCTTCTTGTCCTGAAATGCAGGTAGCTTGGGTCTCTTGGAACTGGCGTGGTCGTCGGTCTTCTGGGCTGAGTCGTTGCCTCCACGTTGCTGGCGGATCTTCTCCATCTCCAACTCGTGGTTCATCTCCTTCTCCCGAGCCTGTCGTTCAGCCTCCTTCTCCTGTCGTTGAGCCTCCAGCTGTCTTTCTCTTTCCAGGCCTTCACGGAGGTAGTCCCGTCTCTCCTGCCCAGTGAGCTCCATAGCGTCCGCTTCCTGGCTAAGCCTTCCAATAACCTCCGACATGTTGTAGATAGCTTGTCGATGATATTCCTACAGTAAACTATGTAAATAAATCTAATAATTTTGATCTGGTCCGCTCGAATATGGTCGGATCCCGGACGAGCCCCCAATATGTAACAGCTGAGGTTGTTCTAGCACGTTATAGTAGGGGGGAGTTAGTTGATCTAACTACAACCCTTTAGAAAACAAAACTATTACAGCTGTAAAATAAATAAACACGAGATCCGACGATAGATTAAATAATACTAAAGTTTAATAACTGTATAGTGAACAATAAATTACTAGGAAGACACCAGCGAAACTAAGGTGAGTTGAAATGTTACCTTTGTGGAAAGCCAGGCCACGTTCGGAGGATGTGTCCAGCCCAGAAGGATATGGGACGAGGCAAGCCGAACAAGGCGGCGGCGGCCGTAGTGATAGCGGCGGACGAGTCGTCGAGACAGGATGCGACGACGGCTGACACCAGCATCAACGTTCAAGCGGTAATGAAGGACGGGAAGCTACAGTTAGCGGTGCCTGTTACGTGCGGAGGATGCAGTGACGGAAGGACCGTGGAGAAACTGAAGTTACCAGTGATGAAGGGCTTGATTGGAAATCGAGCGGTAGATGTCCTAAGAGATACCGGCTGTGAAGGTGTAGTGGTGCGGCGAGCACTGGTGGACGACGGACAGCTCACCGGTGGGAAGAAACTTATCGCGAGGATCGATAACTCCTTGCTAGCGGCGGAGGAAGCCGTTATCGACGTGAAGACGCCTTACCTGACGGGCAAAGTGACGGCGCTGTGTCTCCCGGAGACCATCTGCGACCTAGTAGTCGGGAACGTGGACGGAGCGAAGGATCCATACGACCCTGATACTGAGGTGATGGTAGGAGCGGTGACCACGAGGGCCCAGGAGAAGAGGAAGGACCGGTCTACGTCGCTGAAGGTGCCGAGGGCAGAACGGCACGCGGGAGTGGATAGAGAGGAACTTATCCGACTCCAAGAAGAAGACGAAGTCATTAGGAGGTCCCGGGTTCAAATCCCGGACGAGCCCCCAATATGTAACAGCTGAGGTTGTTCTAGCACGTTATAGTAGGGGGGAGTTAGTTGATATAACTACAACCCTTTAGAAAACGAAACTATTACAGCTGTAAAATAAATAAACATGAAATCCGACGATAGATTAAATAATACTAAAGTTTAATAACTGTATAGTGAACAATAAATTACTAGGAAGACACCAGCGAAACTAAATATCTACGCCACACAAAAGGAAACTCACTTACTCACCCCACCAACCACTCACACAGGTCTATATATATAAACATTCCTACAGAAAGTTCCCGAAATAAACGTTACCTTCGCCCTCGCACAAACTAACCAATCACGCATCAATACGTCATCAGGTTACATCACTCAAGGCCAAATCTGGCGTAAACATCCGTCTCCACAATGTTATCGAATGTTCGGGAACATACTAATATTTACTGAACGAGTCAAAACACTGACAACAAGCGAGCGAGGAAAAAAACTACTCACTAGAAAAGAAGGTCAGGTCACGGAGTACAGTACACTCTGGCGGTCGTCAACAATAAAATGAAAGAAGAAATGAACACATGCTCACTGTCAAGACCAGATTTAATTCATAAGAGTAAATTTTTGCGAGAGCAGTAAGTAATTTTTAGAAACGTAATTATTGTACGAGCCAGCATAACTTGGCCTTGAGCTGGTCTCGTAAACAATGTGTTTTGAACAGTTTTTTCCCTGATAGATAGACAGAAGGTGGGGAAGGATAGAGGGACAGCGTAGGTGTGCATGACTGAGCACTTGTTGTATCTCGTGTTTTGAACTAGGGGTAGTAAAGAGGGAAGGGGTGAGTAGGAATTAAATGTTATTGAGACGTCTGTTGACGTACAGAAAAACCGTGATCCAGAGTAAAAGCTCGGGGTTTTGAACATGTTAAGAATTTATTGCTATAAAATTTATATTATATTGTATTGAAGTAATTCGACCTTTGATGTCGACCCAAGGTCGTTGCGTAGGGCTGTTACTTAAAATAACTCAGTTCGGCAGCTGAGCTAGAAGTGGTTGCACCAATCACAATCCAGGAATTAGACGGTAAGCTGCAGATGCAGTCCAGTATTTAAGGCCATACAGAACTTAGTTCTGGGCCACATGTAGAAAATCCATTTACGAGGTGGACGGCGATAGTCCTCAGCCAGATGAGGGACATGGAGACGCAGTTGAGCAGTCCATCGTGAGGGGCCTAATTTAAAGCTCCAGAGCCTAAGCTACTTGGTTTGATATAAACCCACAGCGTTTACATCCAGCGCTCTCACTCCCAGTGAGAGCCGCATGGTGAGAGTCTATACTAATTTGTAATGATGAAAGTGAACCGTTCTACTTACTTTTGAAGACAGTTTCAGAGCTACCGCCAGACAACGCATGGTTGTACAAGCATTCTCCATGGCGTGTCTGGAGGAAATGTCCACATCATAACATGTCTCATTGAATTAATAGAATTTAAACTGTTATATCCGTCGCCACGTGCGCGGATTCTATTTGCCATATAACTCATATGACCTGCAAGTAGTTAGATTGAATTCGTTAGTCTTTATAAAAGCTGTAGTTCCATTAGTTAGATTCAGTTGCCTTTGAATTGATATATATATTTATAATTATATTTGTTACATTAATTCCTGTAATTAAACTGCTCTACAGTTCTGCTAAAATTGAAAGCAATTGATTTATTTAGTTTCTAGAGTGCAAGTATTTATTTTTGTGTGTTCGTCGATTGTGGGAGCGGACCTCGAAAGAGTGTCAGTCGAAATATCCCCATGTAACCCACATCGCGACACTCACCAGTGTACGAAGAAAACGGGGGAGGGCAAGGGATAGCTTGCAGATGCTACAACGTACCATAACATCTTCGTTTCAAACTGTAAAGATCGCCCCAACTTCATGTATTACTTTTCAAAAACATTCTTACGCTCCAGTTTTAGTACCGTGAAACAGATTTCAGGCTGGCATTTGGCAATTTAAGCATTCAACGCCGCTTACACTTTTAGGAAAAAACAATCACAGCAAATATAGAAAACAAGCTCTCGCAAATTTAATTGAATTTAAACAGAAAAAAAACGGCAAATTTCAAATACTTCAGAGCCTTAAAACCTAAATATGATAACGACAATATGAAATATTAAGTATATTTTCTCTTGATTTCATAACAATTCTCATTTGCCTATTAATTATTTACAACTACTTGGCCTGTTGACACAGAGAAGACACATAATGTTGTTTTTAAAGTCGATTTCCGACCAGCAGTGTTTGAAGAGAGCCGAATAATGAAATTTCCCATTGCGCCTTTTGGATTTACACTGGGCGAGAGTGCCGCTTTTTGGCTGCTCAAACAATCGTAAATTAAGTCATGCTGGAAACTGAAGTTTGTCCCAAGTGGGTGGGTCCACGTCAGTCATTGTCCATACTGAGGCAGCACACGAAGTTCCATGACTTTTTACTTCGTCGTCACAAAGATTTAGATGCTTACAGTCATGTTCCCCCTCTTTAAAATGTCACTGTGACTGTGACGAAATTTATTACACACTGGGATTTCTCGAGAGGGGAATAAGGGAAATAACCACTTGAACAAAAAACATAGGATATGATGTTCTCCATTTGTGTCCCCTGATCAGGCGACACGAAGGACCTAATATTATTGAAAGCGCATATCCGAACAACATGTTGCACATATCCGTACAACGCACACAATTTGATGACGTAGAACACGCACCGGAATACTATATTACTGACCTTGTTAATTTCTGTAGTTTTTAAAAATATGAATCAGCTTAGTAGCAAAACAATCCGACATCTGCTCGGAGATTGCGTGATCTGCGCTACTTGAGTGTACGTCGATCACCAATGGCTACCCCAACCGCTTTTCGACTGATTAGTCAATTTGACTACCGCCCATTGATACAAACTGACTAGATCCTCACGCCCCCAGGTCCATCTGACTGTTCCAAGTGTTGTTATTTTAAATTCGTGAACACCGGCAAACCTTCACCACTCGCGCTTTTTGGTAAACATGTTGTCCGGATATGCACTGTCCATATCCATACAACATGTTGTACGGATTTACACTTCCGAGTAATAAATTAAACATTTCACAGTCACAGAGACATTTTCTGTCTTACGGTCTCTCGCTGCCGGCACAATTCCGACCTCCGATGTCCACTATCGCAGCACCAGACCTCTCAGTCGGACCATTCCTCATGTCCGGATGTCATAAGGATGTTGAAATTGAAGACCTCGACCCCTTAGAGTGACAAGGCTCTGTCTCCACTTTTTGGCTAAACTGAGTTACACACTACACACTACTTCTACGGGTCTTCTCCACTGTGTGTCAAAGTATCAAGCAGATTCGTGATGTAATTAAGTATTCTTCTTCTTCTTCATGGGTCAGGTCTGGAGCAGACATCGACGACCATGGCACTCCAGGCTTCTCTGTTGTCAGTCATTCTAAACAGCTCGGTGTTATTAATCGATTTTCTGGTGGCGTAGTTGTTGAGGCTGTCAATGTATGTAGTTCTTTGTCGTCCTCTGCTTCTCCGCCCCTCTATTTTACCGCATAGCATTTGTTTCTCGATTCCATTCTTCCTACATATTATGTGTCCCAGGAATTTCATTTGTCTCTTTCTGATTGTCCTTATTAGGGATCGTTTGTAGCCTGCCATTTCGATAACCTCTGCATTGGATTTTCTCTATGTCCATGGTATTTTCATCATCCTTCGGAGGAACCATAATTCCGCAGCCTCCAGTCTCCTTTCTGTGTCTTTATTCAGTGTCCAGCACTCACATCCATATAAGAGAATTAAGTATTACTAAATACCAAAAAAAAAAACGTCTTTGCTTTAAAAAGCTATGACCACATGAAACTTCCTCGATTTCTCAAAACTTGAAGGAAGGGAATTAGAACCTTATCATTCTAAGGAGACGACCTTTTCGTGGATATGTAGCACAAGGTTATCACACCATGTTCAAGAAAAATTATACAGAAACATGTAGTTACTAGCTGAGGTCCCCGGCCCTGCCCGGGATAAATCGGTTTGAATATTGGTTTCAGTTCTGGGTGGTTATTATGGACCTGCTTCATCTGGCCTGTTCCAATTTTTCTATTATATTTTTGTTTGTTTGTTTTTAAATAAGTCTTACTGTTCTGCCCATGGAGCTATTATAAACACTGGAGTCCGTACAGCTGATTTCATGCGTGCGCATTAGAAGGCGATAGTCGCCATCTTGTATAGGGCAAGCACGGACTGCGCCTCAGCGTTTACACATCCGTTGCACTACAGCTTCTGCTTTCTACCTTCCCTTTCCTATTCCTCTGCTAACTCCTTCTTTCATTTAATCTGCTCCTGTACCTTCTGTTTCTTCTCTACCTTCTTTCTTTCCTGCTTTAAAAGGAGGGAGAGCTGTTCTCATTCAATTTAAGTCAATGAATTTACTATAAAACTAGACCTAAATACCCTATGTATTTGGATTTTACCACAATATTATTCTTTGTTTCTCATTAAATTCAGTTGTTTACTATTAGCTGTTGTGCACCGGCTGTTTTGAACTCTTATTTTGAATACATCATGTAATCATAATAATAAATAATAATGGTGCTAGTGATCCCAGTTGATGCACATACAACAATGATGTCACAATGCAATTAACAGTGACCGCACCTCATGCAAGGTGTCAGATGAATGCATGTCAGCGCAGTCAGTGCCATATGTGCATAATCATACTCATAATACCCAGAAAATATTTTTTTTAATGAAAATCCACCCGAAGTAGAATGTCCAGAGCACTTCTGTGTGCTTACACCAGACCACTAAATGGAGAAATCTGTAGGGTCACATATTATTTACCTTTGAACTCAAGATGGAAGTTGTGTGAACACAAAACTTGGGAAAGTTATCCAAGGCAAAATACAAGCTTAAACAGCAGTCATATGCTATGTGATGTTGTGATCTCTTGATAAGAACGTCACAAAACGTGGATTAGTCACAAAAAGACTGGTAAATGAAACTGTATGGAAAAGCAAATATTGACCGCATCAACGTGCTGACTGCACCTAGTGCATTGACAATAGATCTAGAATCTAGATTCACTAGGTGAGAGATTGACCTGTAGCAGTAGGAATTTATACATTTTTGTTTGGAAAAGCTCTGGAATGCACAATCCAGCTGTGCTCAAACCTCTGAATAACTAGGCTAAGGCTCTTCTGATTTTTAGATATATTATATTATACTTGACTGAGTGAGTACAACCAAGCGTGTAGGTTAAGATGTTCTTCTTCTTGGCTATCCAGATCATTTGCTACATCTCGGCCCATGATTTACATATATATATTATTATAATTATGCCTCTCTCTCTCTCTTTCTCTCTCTCTCTCTCTCTCTCTCTCTCTCTCACACACACACACACACATACACACACACCAGCTAGTGGATCTTAATGGGTCTATGGCAAACCAACTGCCCCTCAGTTCTTTAGCATGTTTTTTTGTGAGAGAAACTGACTTGTAAAGTTTCCTCTGTCCACACGCAGATTTTTTTTCTTTTAACATGACTCATCAAGAGCTAGACTAACATGCGGTAAAAAGAGTACTACATAGTTCCTTTCCCTTTTACTTCTAAACGATTGACCAATTAATAAAAATACCATAATATAAAAACAGCATAAATCATAAATTTGTATTTATTATCAAACACTTTAAAAGAAAATAATACAAGTATATGATAATCCGTAAATAACATAAATGTTATTATTTCTGTTTGTATTTTAATTTTGACCACCATCGTGAAAAGAGAAAAAACAGCGCTGACTAGATCTAGGCCATATCTATTACATACAGTAGTGTACTGGGTGGGTCTTGCGCTGCCGTACTTTGCCCTACTTTTTCCGCCATCTTGGGGTTTCAATAGTGCGCGGCTCGCAGGGCAAGCGAAGAGGATTGTGCGCATTCCAGTGTTATTAGTACCTCCATGGTTCTGCCTTTGTGAGTTGACACACTGTGCATCCCGTACAACAGCATGATTTGCGCACGGGCAAAGAGGTAGTAACAAGAGCTAGCGCTCGGCAGAAAATGCGACTATGCAGCGTCGCGACCTACTTCGGAGGAGGCGCGGTAAACAAAAGGTACCATGAAGCCCGCAGTATTCCATCAATTTACTGTACAACTTGGGGGTAAAAGTCTTGCATTTAACCATTCTTCACCAACCCTTGCCCACATTTTGGAAAATGGAGGCGAAAAAAATTGTTAATCCTCACTGTCAATGGTGTTCTGCGGTAAATTGTAATAACAGTAGGAATAATAGACTAGACTTGTCATTTCATCGTTTCCCAAAACAACCCAGATCTGTAGGTATTTCTGTTTTCAGCATGTTCGAAACTGATTTTGTGATTCTGGCCATGCAATTCATATTTACATTGTGCATGCCCACAAAAAAAAAAAAAAAACATGCGATGTGCAGTGGCTTTTACATTGTAAGCATTGCATTATCTCCACATTTAGGGTCAGCACGGAAACAAAAATATATCATAACCTGGTGTATGTTTTTTATAAATTGAAAGATTAGGCAGCTCAGGTCATACTTGTGGCACTGCAGACTTAACAAACTTCTTCGATAAAACCGTGCTTTCACCAAAAAGAAACTCTTTTTTTTATCAAGACATTAAAGTAACCTATGCCTACAAAAAGCTTATACATGTAAATGTCCAGAATAGCGGCATGAAAATCTATGCATTGATGCTTTCTTGGGTTCGAGAAATTATGTAGGCCTGCGTGAATAATACATATTAACAAGGGAAGATACAAACTGTTGTCAATATGACAAAACTATATGAATTTTCATTTCCTTGAAGATCTCACGTCTAATCAAGCTCCAACACAGCTGTAAGATCCCGATTGAGGACGGACGTGTCAACGTCCCTCAGACCATTAATGACTGTCCAGCCTGCAAGCATAGAGAGCATAGTATCCATGCAAGAAGACAATGTTCTGGTTTACATTGCCTGGTACATTGCAAACAAGCTTTCCCTGTTCTTGTGTGGGAAATATGGGAGCATGCTGCAGGGATGTGCGGACGATGCCAGCACACATCACACATTTTTAATAGCCAAGGGCTACGCCGAATGCTCCAAAGGAGGCCTTCAGGCTCCATCCCCGTTGCTTTTCAACATCTGCAAGGAAATGGAGTGGATCTTCCGGCATCATACTCAGCAAGGACTGCACTCTGTGTGCATCTGCAGCTCAATCATAAGGCTAATGCATGAGACGCTAATGCTGGCACCTTCAGGAAAAGTAGAGTGCGTCTTTCAGAAATGTGACACTCTATTTAATGTCATCACCCTATTTGTAAACATTCGTCTACATTTCTTGGTGAAGTGCAAAAGCGAAGAATTAGCATTGTCATCCAGGGGAAAAGCCAAAGAAAAGGGTTCAAGGAAGGCTGGTGCATTCCGCCATGTTTAGACGTTCTCCACTGCACATTAATAATGTCAATGGTCTAATTTAGATCTACAGGGTGTCCATAAAGTCTGGGTACATGGTAAAAAACACTAACTTCCTAAAACAAAACAATTTTATTCACTTGGGATGTTGATGAATAATATTTTCAACATGATTTCCATCATTGTCAATGCATAACTTGCGCTTTGCAAAATTCAGGTGAACTCTATGGAACAGGTCTGCATTGCCGTCGATTTCAGCACACTGTCTGGTAATGCGTTCTCTCAAGTAGTTTAAATCTGTAATCTTCATCGAGTACACGTTCTCTTTTAGCATAGCCCAGAAACAGAAGTCAATGGGAGAAAGGTCTGGTGAACGAGGGGACCACTCCACATGACCTCTTCTTCCAATTGAGTGAGGAAAAATGTCATTCAGCCAGTCTGTAAGTCTAACAGCTGTAGCAAAATGATAGTGAAATCCCCCATGTACCAGATTTGGTGGACACCCTGTATATCTGTCACTGTGCACTTTAATGTAATAATCTGCTAACAAGTCATATGTTTTTGTGCAATCATATGTATGTAATTTCCTATACCCAGTGTAGTTACATACAAGTTACCAATTTCTCTGAAGAGCGGTCTACGATCACTATACAAACATCTCCTTTGCTTTTGTTTACCGCGCCTCCTCCTCGGTAGACGTCCCGTCACCGTAGTCGCGGGCTCGCAGTGCTTTCACAATTGCGTGACGTCACAGCGCTTGCTCTTGTTTGCGCACGAGTTAGTGTGTTTGATAGTGAACACATCGCAGGAAGTGATAACGAAACCTTAAAATGGCGAGCCATGACTCGAAATAGATCTAAATGGTGGCGAAACAATAAATTTCCTATATAAAAAAACTACACCGATTTGAGACTTCTATTAAAAACTGTGCACTCTTACATCCATTGTGATGTACCACAAACATTTGGAAGTCTGAGTTTTGAGTGGTTCAGAAGCCTTTTGCAACGAAAAATCTCAAGTCCACAAATATATATAGTATAGATACCCCGAAGGTTCACTGCGCCACACACAACTCCTTAACCGTAGGCTCTACCCAAAGGTAACTGACACCCGGGGTAGTCTGAGCCGGTTTCCGGACAATGCCAGGTCACAAATTGTGGAACAGCATCAAGGTTGACCCCAGGAAAAGTGAAAACATCGTCACATTTAAAAATAGGCTCAAAACTGAATTGTTTTCATTGACTCTGAAAGATGTCCATTTTTGGTCTCAGAGGTTTGAGGATAAGAGTAGATCAACTGTTTGTTGAAATGTGTGTGACTGGGAGCATGATGAATTGATTTTATATTAATCCTGTTTTTAATCTTATTTCAGCCCTTTAGACCACATCAATTTTTTGTGGATTTGAGGGCTATGCAAATTAATTCTGACGTTACATTACATTCCAAAGATGGACAGCGGCAAGGGTTTACTTTGTTCACAGCAACACTGTTTGTGAGCGTTATTATTCTTAATATTATTATTTACATTATATTATTATAATTAATCTTAACATTATTATTATTTACGTGAGCAGAGAGAGCGGGGACCTCGTAAAATATACCTGATTTACCTCCATGCTCACCTCGTGTGAAGGTGTGGGAATTGTCTTTCCCTGTACTACTCGCTCTTTGTCCTGTCCTTGCTTCTGCTCCCTCCCTCCTCAACCCCCTCCCTCTTTCCCCTCCCCACCATTTACTTACTACACATTTTTTTTTTTTGCTCCATGCATCAGCTGTTTTTGCCGTGGCTACAATGCGTAACCATAACGTAATAATATGATTCCCACGTTCAACCAAAACTGACAGCTCCCCGTCAATATGGCCAGGACAGAGAGACAAACAGGTAAACAGACAAGCATACTGTCAGGCAGGCACGCAGGCAGACAGACAGACGAGCAGGCAGATAGACAGATAGGCAGACAGACAGACAAACACATACAAGCAGACAGACAGACAAGCAAGCAAGCAGATCGATCAGAAAAGAGATTCGGGTCCAGATGTGTTTGAAATTAAAAGACGAAGATCACCAATTCAGAGAGAGCGAGAGAGAAGTTTGGTAAAGGGATCTTGACGGTCCTGCCAGAAGCCTTTGAGTACGCACGCATTGTATTATGTATCTTTCCAAAAGGATGAATAGATGTCGGGCCAGTCTTTGGCCCAGTTTACCAAGCCAGCACGAGGACAGGTAGTGACACAGAAATAAAAGCGCGGATACACCGTACAAATCTAAACTAAAGTACAACGAGTTTTTGTTGATTGCCTCTGATAGCTTTGCTTTTGCAATACTTTGCTTCAATCTCTCCATCTGTTTGTTGACGGAGCATCAAATAACAGGCCTAGAATATTATTTGTTCTTGCGACAACTGTTGAATTATTCATAGCCGCAAATGTTCAAGGTACCCTTGGGACTTTCGTTCAATGCAAGAACCTCGCAGAAAAGAGTTATTTTGTGTTGTTTTTTTTTTTGCTTTAAGTTTTAATAACATGACAACCGCAATGCGTATTCTGCCCGCAGAAAAAGGGGGTCGGTAAACCTTTTAGATCAGTGGTCCACAACGTGAGCGATATCACCCCCGGGGGCGATTTTGATTTGGGGGGGGGGGGGCGAAAGCAAATAACAGGGTAGAGAGAGTACGAAAGCAAAGAAGGGGCGACGAGGGAGCAAAAACGATGAAAAGGGGGCGATAGAGGGGCGGAAACAGCTCTGAATGGAGCTTGATTTTGGGGTTAATTCAAGGGGCCAATCACTGACTTGTTCAACAGCGTGAGTAGAATAGATGGGTTTTATAAACAGATGAAGCATGTCGTTTCCGTGCATTTGATAAATAATAATAATAATGGATGGCATTTATATAGCGCATATCCATTAAACATCTTCTATGAAATGCAGAGAAAATGGGAGGGGGGGGGGGCGATGAAAGAAAATTTGGAGTCTAATTGAGCGACTGCCTGGAAAAGATTGAGAACCACTGTTTTAGATCATGGACCCTTTCATGGAATCCCTCATCCCTCATCCCTCATCGACCGTCATCATGTAACATAAATGAATAAAATAAATGTTATCAATAACAAATTTCTCAATTTAAACAGGATAATTCCTTCGTCCTTTTACATGTAGTTCATTACTGCCTCTCGATAAGAAATACTTATAGAAATTTAAAGAAAATACTTACATAAATTGATAAAGAACATTAAAGGTTTATATTTGCATTTTACTGACCCCCCTTTTTCCTGTAGACATTAATTTATCGACCCCTTGAATAGCCATCTCGATTGCCTGGGGTCGATATCGACCACTTTGCCGGCCCTTGCTCTAGAGGTTGTTGTTTCTGGTCGATTCCAAATTCCCAGGACGACAAAACAATAATTATTTTCTTTTGCACAATGACAAGATGATAATTGATTACGGGTCGATTTCAGTTATCAAACACCTGGCCGTGTTTTCTACCACATCACAGATTGACGCTCCTCACTAAGATAAATCTTCACAAGTTCGCCAGGACGAGGCAGTCCAGAGAGTGTTTCTATCTCACTAGTAAAAAATGTGCGTCTAGTCCATACAACTCCTTATTTCATAAACTAGAAAAACCAGCATGCTGGTCTATGTACTTTTAGTGAAGCCCCGATCTTTCTAGCATACTCAGCATCCCTACATCAGTCCGATGTAGATCTGTATAGGATAACAGTAGGGTTGGTAAGATCATCGCAGAGGAGGGCGCCCTGTACCAAACCGACGCCGGCACGATGTCGTAATCAACATTCTATGCAGGAACGATGTGCAAACGACGCCAATCCTACGCATCGGATCTCCCTAGAGTCCCTGGCTGGGACTTCACGTCTGATTTCTGTCTTCTTCCTTCCCTCTTCCATGCTTTTATCATGTTATATTACGACATCGTGTCGACGTCAGTTTGACGTAGGGAACCCGCCGCTACGGTGATCCTACCAATCCTATGGATATCCTATACAAATCTACGTCAGACTGACATAGGGATGTTGGCTGGAGTGGAGAGAGATACAAGCTTCACTAATAGACCAAATATAGTTTTCCAGTTCATGGAATAAAGAGCTGAAAGGGTTAAATTTCTAACATTTAAAATATCTACTCCTATGGCTGGAATGTTTAGCAGTTTAAATTTTACTTTTGGCATAACCAGCTGAAACGCTAAAACGTTCAAGATAAAATATGAAGGCCGATTTTTTTTTTTTTCTTTCTACATCTTTCATCCCACCGAAAATTCACTAAACCAAGGTAACTTTCGTGAATAGCGATAATGTAGACATTGCCTGTTGGCCTCTCACAAATTTGTTCATAAAAGACAAACGTAAAATTGAAAGAATCCATTGGTGCATGGAAGTCCCTTGTAAATATAAGAAACGGTTACCTTCCTTTTAAGGCCTCTAAATTTGCATATTTATATTTGTGAATCTCAGTAAATCTTGGTCCAGATATTCCAAGGTCCTAGATTTTCCAAGCAGGGGCGTCGGGAGCAAGAAAGGTTCTTGGTGAAAACTCAGAAAAAGCAGTACTCGAAACAATAATTTTAGACCATCTTATTATTTAAAGTTAAAACTGGAGAACTCATGATATCAGAATCTTGGTGTAGGTAAAGGGAATCACAAACAAAAGAGACTACGATATAATAAAGGTTAATAATAATGTTAGTTTAGGTCACCCTGAAGCTGATGTTTATTTATCAATTCATTCAGCGTAGGTTGTGAACGTAAGGGCGCTGGTCACCGGCTTTCAATTCCTCCCAAGAAGGCAATAAAAGCTGTCTTGCCGCCAGCAGGATTTAAGCTGGGTTTTCCTGTCTACGGAAACAGAAACGACAACGGAAACAAACGTCAAGAACCCTCCAAGTAGTGAAGTAGAAAGAACGTTTTCATTTGTACGGAAACGCCGAAATCACGCTGTTTTGATGTAGGGGAACCACCTCTACAAAAATTGTACCAACTCTATGGAAATCCTTTGTCGGATTGACATTGGGATACTGGCTGGGGTTCTACTTCCTGCCTCATGGTTTTGAAAATCCTTTGTGTACTTATTCTTTTTTCTTTTTCTTAAATTGCGTGTTTTTTTTGTTGTTTTTTTTGCTCAAATGATGGCAAACTTGAAATAAACATCTAGGGGAAAAAAAATGCAAAAAAACTATGAATTTATGACTGCCGTGCGTGCCCATTTATATTGTTTCACAAGAAGGAGGCACGGCAATGTCTGTCTGACCGTTGAGCCAATCAATTTCACAGCTGGACGAACTAATTTTACCAAGGAGACTTTGCATCATGCATTTCACAATCCTACGGGAGAGATCAACATTTAACCCAGGTGTCGCGATGTGGGTTACATGGGGATATTTCGACTGACACTCTTTCGAGGTCCGCTCCCACAATCGACGAACACACAAAAATAAATACTTGCACTCTAAAAACTAAATAAATCAATTGCTTTCAATTTTAGCAGAACTGTAGGGCAGTTTAATTACAGGAATTAATGTAACAAATGGAATTATAAATATATATATCAATTCAAAGGCAACTGAATCTAACTAATGAAACTACCGCTTTCTATAAAGACTAACGTATTCAATCTAACTACTTGCAGGTCATATGAGTTATATGGCAAATAGAATCCGCGCACGTGGCGACGGATATAACAGTTTAAATTCTATTAATTCAATGAGACATGTTATGATATGGACATTTCCTCTAGACACGCCACGGAGAATGCTTGTACAACCATGCGTTGTCTGGCGGTAGCTCTGAAACTGTCTTCAAAAGTAAGTAGAACGGTTCACTTTCATCATTACAAATTAGTATGGACTCTCACCATGCGGCCCTCACTGGGAGTGAGAGCGCTGGATGTAAACGCTGTGGGTTTATATCAAACCAAGTAGCTTAGGCTCTGGAGCTTTAAATCAGGCTCCTCACAATGGACTGCTCAACTGCGTCTCTATGTCTCTCATCTGGCTGAGGACTATCGCCGACCACCTCGTAAATGGATTGTCTACATGTGGCCCAGAACTAAGTTCTGTATGGCCTTAAATACTGGACTGCACCTGCAGCTTACCGTCTAATTCCTGGATTGTGATTGGTGCAACCACTTCTAGCTCAGCTGCCGAACTGAGTTATTTTAAGTAACAGCCCTACGCAACGACCTTGGGTCGACATCAAAGGTCGAATTACTTCAATACCATATAATGTAAATTTTATAGCAATAAATTCTTAACATGTTCAAAACCCCGAGCTTTTACTCTGGATCACGGTTTTTCTGTACGTCAACAGACGTCTCAATAACATTTAATTCCTACTCACCCCTTCCCTCTTTACTAACCCCAGTTCAAAACACGAGATACAACAAGTGCTCAGTCATGCACACCTACGCTGTCCGTCTATCCTTCCCCACATCTTCTGTCTATCTATTATAAAAAAAACTGTTCAAAACAACTTGTTTACAAGACCAAGTTATGCTGGCTCGCACAATAATTACGTTTGTAAAAATTACTCACTGCTCTCTCACAAAAATTTAGTCAGTGGAAACATTTATGAATTAAATCTATTCTTGACACCAGGCGTGTGGGCAAACCAGGTTAAGGGTCACACCTGAAAATTATGAAGATGCGGAGGGCCTGATAATCTCTCTTCAAAATAGGGCCACTCTTGAAGTGACCGGTAGGGGGTAGATCCAAACAGACAGCGTCCCCGACGGTCAGACCAGACCGTCTTCCGGTGCGAAAGAATGTAGGCCGACTGAATAGTAACGATAAGTAATAAAAAACGGTGGGCCGCCTACACAAAAACCCGACGTCCCGGACCAGACCGTTTAGGAAGGAACATGTTGATTCCAAGACGACCGTCGGGTGAAAGGGGAGATAATTTTTGTAGACTTCGCACTAGAAATTATTCCCCTTGCCCGGCTCGAGGCGCTTCGTGTCTATAAATAGCACTTTGCAATCGCTTTCACAGGCGGAACTGAAAGGAAATCAAGTA